>CAUYQV010045562.1:0-22783 GCA_963574575.1 Galagoides demidoff
GACAGAACCTCAAGCTGTCCCCCTGGGTAGAGTGCCATGACATCACAGCTCACAGCAACCTCCAACTCCTGGGCTCAAGCGAGTCTCCTGCCTCAGCCTCCCAAGTAGCTGGGACCACAGGCGCCCGCCACAACGCCCGGCCGTTTTTTTTTGGTTGCAGCCATCATTGTTGTTTGGCGGGCCCTGGCTGGGGATACAAACCCGCCACCTTAGGTGTATGTGGCTGGCGCCTTAGCCGATTGAGCCACAGGCGCTGGCGTTTAATCTGTTTTTAATTTGAAGTCATTTAGTCTGTACTTTTTTGTGATTTATTTCTTTTTCTCACTATTGTGTTGTAAGATTCATCCAAGTCATGTGAACGAAAATAAGCATTCATTCATTCATTTGCTGTATAGTATGCCACTGTACATTCAGATACCACAATTTCTTTGTATTTGAGTGTTTCTAGTTTGGGGCTATGAAGAAAGCATCCTGAGCACTTTGATATGTGTCTTTGATGAGCATAGATAACACTGCTGATAGGACTAGGTACTTGGGGTCACAGGTAGGTGTACATATGATTAGATTTGGGAGGTGTTCCTAGTGAGTTTTATAAAGCAGTTATGCCAATTTCACTACTAATGTACAAAATATACTTAAATTCAAGAGGTATTAAAGGATTCCACTTGATCTTGATTTTTGCAAACATTTGTTGTTTTAATTTTACCCATTCGGGTGAGTACATAGCTGTATCATAATGTGGCTTTAATTGTTTCTTCTTTAGGATTAATGTTCAACAGAGTTCCTGTGTTTAATTAGCTATTTGTATCTCCTTTGTGAAGTACCTGTTCACATAAAAATATCCTCTAACCCCATTTTAGTATAGTCCATGATATTCTTCTCTGTTCATATTTACTTAGGTAACTTAATAAAAATGCATGCCGCAGAATTAGAACAGCCTCTGTCAGAAAAGCAGCAGAATTCCCCTTCATTAATGACTCAAGGAGAAGAAAAAAGGGCTGTATCCATTTCCAGGCTGAGAGAGGCCTTTTCTCTTCATCATGCAACAAAGAACAAGTCTCAGGACGTGGAAATTCCTGAGCCAAGACGGAACTCTCCGAGACAGAAAAGGAGTGTACCATCTTGTAGGGCTTCAGATCCCATCTCTGGCAGAGACTTGCTGGGCTCTCAGGAAGAGGTGATGATTTCAAGTAAGGGTTCTGGTGACCACATGGACAGAGCAGAAAAGGAGACAGATTTGGGACACAGCAGCACTTCAGCTGACTCAGAGGGAGGGTTCAGCACTCCAGACACAGACAGTCAGGTCAGCAGTGACCCTGCAGTGAGCTCCCTGGAAGACAGGTTTTTGCAGGAAAACATGGAATCGTGTGAGAAATTACCTGAAACTAACTATCATCTTTCAGAAGTGGAATGCCATTTAAACCAAGAAGATATTGGATGTAAACTTAGAGCTTTGCCCCAGCTAACTAATCTCTCATCCCCAAACTCAAAGCATTTTAAGAAAGAAATTCCTTCAGATTCTGACACTTCTGAACAGTTATTTAATATTCAGAACACCTCGGTGTCTCAGGTTGATGTAGCTGTTAAAATTAATAAGAAAATTGTGCCCCTTGACTTTTCTCTGAGCTCTTTAGCTAAACGAATAAAGCTGTTACATCACCAAGAACAGCAAAGTGCTGGTGGACAGAATTACAGGAAATTCAGGGCAAAGATTTGCCCTGGAGAAAATCAAGCAGCAGAAGATGAACTAAGAAAAGAGATAAGGTAAAATTTTTTCTTAAAGGTATTTTTAGCCAGGTGCAGTGGCTCACACATGTAATCCTAGCACTCTGGGAGGCCAAGGTGGGAGAATCACTTGAGCTGAGGAGTTTGAGACTAGCCTGAGCAAGAGTGAGACCCTGTCTCTATGAAAAATAGAAAAATTAGCCTGGCATAGTGGCGGGTGCCTGTAGTCCTGGCTACTCAGGAGGCTGAAGCAAGAGGATGGCTTGAACCCACGAATTTGAGGTTGCTGTGAGCTACAATGGCACCACTACACTCTTAGCTGGGGCAGGAAGGTGAGACCTTCTCAAAAAAAAAAATTGTATTTTTGTCATGTTAGTGATTGGTCGTTTTGAGTGAACCAGGGGCTAATCCTTAGAGATTCAGTGTCTGCTCCTTTTAAGAGCTATCTTCATTCTCCATCTGCTCTGACAGCATTGCTGTTTCTGTCAGGCTTGAGGTTTAGGTATGGCCCTGGTTTGGCACTAGGATCTCTCCTCTGGCTTTCATTGTCTGTCAGGACAGTCCTACCTGGAGGCTTCCCTGCACCACAGATTCACTGACTTTTCTTGTACTCCTCTTCCCTTCTCCTTGCTCCCTTTCTCAGATAGTAATGTTGGGCACAGACTGATTGTTCACTTGGCTGATGCATACTTGGCAAGGTTTCTTCTATTCAGCAACTTCTTTTTATTACCTTTCACATTTGTCACATTATTTTATCTTTTTCTTTTTGGAGACACAGTCTCACTATATATCACCCTTGGTAGTGCTCACAGCAACTTCAAACTCCTGGGCTTAAGCAATTCTCTTGCCTCAGCCTCCCAAGTAGCTGGGACTACAGGTGCCTGGCACAATGCCTGGCTATTATTTTTTGTTGTTGCAGTTGTCATTGTTGTTTAGCTGGCCAAGTTTGAACCCACCGGCCTCAGTGTATGTGGTTGACTCTGTAACCACTGTGCTAAGGTGCGAGCCCACATTATTTTTTTTGACGAAGTCCTCCACCATGCTGTTCTGCTGTTTGAAAACTTTTAAGGATTTTTTTTCATAGGTTTTTTTCTTTTTTAGCATATTCTTTCCCAATCCAAGTTAATCAGTGCCTTTACTACCCCAATTTCATTCCTCTTCCTGAAGGTTTTTAGCCCACAGTGTTGTTCTCCCTGTGTTAAATTCATGTTTAAGTGGGCATTGCTGTTTTCCATTTTTCTTTTTTTGCAGTTCTGACCAGGGCTGGGCTTGAACCTGCCACCCCCAGTATATGAGGTCAGTGCCCTACTCCTTGAGCCACAGGTGCTGCATTTTAATATGTATTAGGAAAAATTGCAGCCAGCACAATTGTCAAACCTGGGACTTCAAGAAGATAAGAATATTCTTTTTTCTATCCTAGAAGGAATATTCTAGGAATAAGGATATTCTAGGATAAGAATTATTTTTTTTAAACCAAGAAAGTCAATTTAAGGAATAACACTAACATTGCAAATAACAAAAAACACTGATAGGTAAATAAATACCACTGTCTTCACAAAAATGTACAATATTATAGCTTTTATTTAATGTTGAATTTTCTTGAAATTTTTTTTTTTTATATTTCAGATTAATATGAGGGTACAAACAATTGGGTTATAATGTTTGTATTTGTTAGGTAAGATCCCTATTGTAGTTGTGGAAATGTTTTAATCTTTTTAAAACTTGTTGTGGCTGGGTGTGGTGGCTCATACCTGTAATCCTACCACTCTGGGAGTCCAAGGCAGTGGATTGCCTGAGCTCAGGAGTTTGAGACCAGCCTAAGCCAAAGCAAGAGGCCATCTCTTAAAAAAAAATAGCAAGGCATTGTGGCCGGTGCCTGTAGTCCCAGTTACTCGGGAGGCTGAGGCAAGAGAATTGCTTGAGCCCAAGAGTTTGAGGTTGCTGTGAGCTATGACGCCATGGTACTCAACCCCAGAGCAACTGAGTGAGACTCTATCTCAAAATAAAAACAGAAAACAAAAATAAAAACTTCTTGTGTGTATGTTTCATCTCATCAATTACTGAGGCATGCAGTGCCCTACACACAATAAAACTCAGTAATTAGATTGAACTTTTATAGGACTTTTAGTCTCAAGTATGCAGGTTTTGCCTAATTTAGACTATATATTCTTCCAAAATGAGTATTATATACTTCCTTTGATATTCATAGTGCCTAGATTATATGGAGAGAAGTTTTCAGGAAATGCTTCCTTTAAAAATTATAGATTAATGGAGGTGAATTTTTTTGAATAGAATCTGAGGGATTCAGTGAGAAAAGTCAGGTTTCTTCACACATGTTCACATGAATATACACAAGTACAGTCATAATATGATTGATAGGAAAGATATGAAAGATACTACAAAATTAATAAGTGTTTACCAGCTTCTGTTTCTCTATTTCAGATTACAGCTAAATATATCAAGTTGTAAAGACTTGTTTCTTTCTTTTTTTTTTGGAGACAGAGCCTCAAGCTGTCCCTGTGGGTAGAGAGCTATGGCATCACAGCTCACAGCAACCTCCAACTCCTGGACTCAAGCGTGTCTCCTGCCTCAGCCTCCCAAGTAGCTGGGACCACAGGTGCCTGCCACAACGCCTGGCTATTTTTTGGTTGTAGCCATCGTTGTTGTTTGGTGGGCTTGGGCTGGATTCAGACCCACTACCTTAGATGTATGTGGCTAGTGCCTTGGCCACTTGAGCCACAGGCACTGAGCCAGGACTTGTTTCTTCATCTTAAACCAGATGCTGTTGTTTTTCTTTTTAAAAATACATGTATTAGAGCTTGAAAAGCTCAGTTTTGTTTTGTTTTGAGATAGGTTCTCATTTATATTGCCCAGACTGGTCTTGAACTCCTGGCCTCAAGGGATCCTCCCACCTCATCCTTGAGAGTAGCCGGGATTATAGGCTTGAGCCACCATGCCCGGCTCAGGTACTGTTTTTTATATTAAGAGAGAGAATTGCCAAAGACACTGAAGACTTGAGTCTTTAGACCAGTACATGTTTTTCCCAAAAGCAATCAGCCTTAGACACCAGAGCATGGGAGAGCCTGAAATCAGAACCAGGGAAGGTGGACTTGATGCTGCTTATCAGGTTGACTGTCAGCTCCAAATCCTCCCTTCTTAGTCCTGCTTTGCAATCCTGAAGCTAGACATTACAAGTCAAAGCAGAAGCGGTGTCTCCTTGTTTCTGGGGTGCCTCCTACAATGCACGAGTCTCTGTGTTGGATCATGCTAGCAACTTCTCTTCAACCAGCCTTTCCTGTTCCAGCAAGGTCTGAACTCAGCTTCAGTGGGTGAGGACGTCTCCCAAGAGTTCTTTCTTTAGGCACTCTTTCTCATTCCTAGGGGCAGTAGCATTTGCTATTCCCATATTTTATGGTTTAGTAGTTAACCACCTTTTATTAGCTTGTAGTACTTTATTATAGAGATTCTTTGTTCAAATCGCTAGTGTGGTTTTTGTCTGCTGATTGGGCTCTAACTAAGAGGGAATAGTACCGGCAATAGTTCCAGGAGACCCTCAAAGATAGCATCTGGGGATTGGTTTGGTTGTGACTTGGACTTGAGCTCTGTGCTGAGTTCCTTGCCAGTAGGAAATAGGAGGTTAGTAATACTACCTGTGGTTGATTGTGATGCAGCACCAACTGAAGCAAGTGCCTTAGGAGCCCCAGTGCTGTTGCCAGAATGATGATTATCAGCACTGTGGTATGGGATGGAGCTTCCTCAGGGTACAGAAGCACTTACTAAGGAAATGACAGTCTCAGCTCCTTTCATTCTGAGTTCAAGCCACCATCTGAGAACCAGAACCCTTCTCTGGCAGCTTCACCAGGGTCTCATTTCTTATAACCACAAAGCCAATATTGATTTTCACAAAATCTAATTATGCAGGTTGCAGAATTACAATGTCAGTTTCTCATATGATAGGGGTAGTGTCCGTCTCTTGGCTGGGTTGACTTATGTAGTGTTTATTGAAGCCACCCACTAAAAAACCTAGTGGTGAGCCTGGCAGATTTTAAAAGGCAAAAAGGTACTCTTACACGCTGTTGCTAAGAGTGTAATCTTTTACAGATTTCATGTTAACATAAAAAATATACATATGGAATTTTACTTCTAGGGATTTATCTCCCAGAAATATGCCTACAAGTCAAGTTTTTATACAGAAGTGTTTATTCCAACTTTGTGTGCATTACTGAAATTGGAAACGACTGAAATGTCCTTCAGTAGAGAATTTGTCAGGCAAGTTATGCTATGTCCATGCCATGGCTTCCTATATGGTGATTGAAAAGAATAAAGTAGGTATGGACCTGAAAAAATATCTCACATTCATTAAGTCATGAAAGTAAAGCAGTATGAAAACAAGATTCCATTTTTATTTATTCAAATTTTAAAAAAAGTCATGTATAGACAAAGGTCTAAAAAGATAGATACCAAATTTGGGCGGCGGCACCTGTGGCTCGAAGTAGCTCATGCTAGAGGTGGCGGGTTCAAAAACCCAGCCCTGGCCAAAAACTGCAAAAAAACCCCATAAGATATATACCAAATTATTAATAGCAGTCACTAATGTCACCTCTGGAGAGTAGATGAATGAATAATTAATGTTATCTTCAGAAAGTGAGATTGTTGGGGACTTTATGTTTTTTCATTGTTTGTATTTTTTTTGCAGTGTTCAGAAAAGTAATCATTTAAAATGTCTTATAATTAACATTTTCTACATGCAGTAAAACAATGTTTGCAGAAATGGAAATCATTGGTCAGTTTAACTTGGGATTTATAATAACCAAACTGAATGAGGATATCTTCATAGTAGACCAGCATGCTACTGATGAGAAATATAACTTTGAGATGCTACAACAGCACACCGTTCTTCAGGGTCAGCGGCTTATAGTGTAAGTTTATTTCAGCGTTAAGAATCTTCAGTGTTAGCTCAGCACCTGTAGCTCAAGTGGCTAAGCCACATACACCTAAGGTGGCAGGTTTGAATCCAGCCTGGGCCCACCAAAACAACAATGACGGTTGCAACCAAAAAACAGCTAGGCACTGTGGCAGGCACCTGTAGTCCCAGCTACTTGGGAGGCTGAGGCAGGAGACTCACTTGAGCCCAGGAGTTGGAGGTTGCTGTGAGCTGTGATGCTCAGGCACTCTACCCAAGGGGATAGCTTGAGGCTCTGTCTCAAAAAAAAAAAAAAAGAATCTTCAGTGTTGATTCCCAAATTCCCTCACAAATTTAAGATTTAATAGCTTCTATGCATCTATATATGTATACATGTGATTTATTTTTTGCCATTGAGTATTCATACAGAATATTTTTGTACTTTTTACACAGTAATAGTTATAGTTACTATATGTTGATTACTTCAACAGTACCTGGTCTATATGCCAGGCACTATTGAAGCAATTTATATCTATTAGTTCATTTAATCCTTGCAGATTAAAAACAGAAATGTTTTTAAAATGTTATATGACAAAATCAAATATAAACAAAAAAATATATTTTCCAGCTGGAAAATACTAGTACTCTGTCTCCCGTGGAATGTTTTTTGTTCTTTTTTTAAGAGAGAGTCTCTCACTTTGTCACCCTTGGTAGAGTGCTGTGGCATCCCAGCTCACAGCAACCACCAGCCATTGGGCTTAGGTGACAGCCTCCCCAGTAGCTGGGACTACAGGCACCTGCCACAACGCCCGGCTATTTTTTTGTTGCAGTTTGGCCAAGGCTGGGTTTGAACCCACCACCCTTGGTATATGGAGCCAGGGCCCTACTCACTGAGCCACAGGCACTGCCTGCATGAAATGCATTTTAAATTTTCAATAAGAGTAAATGGTAATAGTAAAGACATTTAGTAAGTACTTTGTAGTAGTGAAATATTCTTGCCTCTCAAGTCTTTTATTTATTTGTTTATTATTATTATTTATTTTTTGTAGAGACAGAGTCTCATTTTATCACCCTTGTTAGAGTGCTGTGGTGTCACACAGCTCACAGCAACCTCCAACTCCTGGGCTTAAGTGATTCTCTTACCTCAGCCTCCCGAGAGGCTGGGACTACAGGCACCCACCACAACACACCCAGCTATTTTTTGGTTGCAGTTTGGCCGGGGCTAGGTTTGAACCCGCCACCCTTGGTATATGGGGCTGTTGCCCTACTCACTGAGCCATAGGCCTCTCCCTATTTATTTCTTGTTTTTGAGGCAGAGTCTCACTCTTGCCCAGGCTAGAGTCAGCCTAGCTCACAGCAACCTTAAACTCCTGGGCTCAAGTGGTTCTCCTGCCTCAGCCTCCTAGAGTGCTAGGATTACAGGCATGAGCTACAATGTCTGGCCAGAAATCCTTTATTTTTTAGTCATTTGGCATAAATAATGGCTTATCTGTGCTATTTCAAGTTGATCTGGGTAATCACAGGACTCTTTGGGTCCCGAGATGGACTGTACTTCAAGACTAAAGGATAAAGACTTAAATTTCATCCTACCCGACCAGGTCCTGCATAGTTTGATGCTGTTGATCTCTTTAGCTTTTCCTAACCCTCCTTTTCATTCCCTATATTTGAGCACTCTGGCCATCTTTCTTTTTCTCTTGGCAGGCCTGATGAATTCTTATATGGCCATTAAAAAGAATGAAGTATATTTTTATGTATGGCTCTGGAAAGATCATAAGTCCACATAAGGTTGGCATAGATTGTTGTCTCTGTCTGCAACATTTATCCCACACCGCTCTTTGACTCCCCCTTACCTCATTAACTCTCACTTGTCCCTATAGCTCAGCTCAAAGATCACTTCCTCAGAGTACCCTTCTCCAACCCATGGTCAAGTCTCACTTGCCATATGTTCTTTCAGAACATTCTTTTGGCTATTTTTTCTTTCGGATTGTTCCTATTGTTTGTAGTCATAATGGATTTTTTTGACTATTGGATCAATGTCTTTATTTCCCACTAATCTGTTAATTCCAGGAGAACCGAACTGGGTCTATATCTCCTGCCTTTAGCAGTGTTTGTATTATTAAGCACTTAATGTAAATCTAGTAGGAGAGATGGATGGAGAAATAATACAGGCAGAGGAAGGAGCAGGAAAGCAAAATAAGTGCTATCTGTGCATTTTGTTTTCAAGTGCTGATTATGTTCTAATCTAGCTTCTCATATTTTATTGTGAGGAGGGAAGGAGAGGATCCATAAAAGACCAGGTCATTGGAGTAAGATGGAAGATTCAGGAAAGAGGCAAACTGCTTTTGTAGCTACTTTAACTTCTAAAAAGAACTTTAAGATTAAGAAAAAGGAAATTAGATCTCTTCAGAAAGTTTTCTGACACTTAGCTGAATAGTATTTTTCACATTTTTGTGAAATGAGTTTAAAATATCACAATATTGTTTTGGTTTCATTTCTGTTTTATAGCTAAATGTTTGACTTCAAGATATGGTTTAAATTTCTGTTTTTCAGACCTCAGAGTCTCAACTTAACTGCTGTCAGTGAAGCTATTTTGATAGAAAATCTGGAAATATTCAGGAAAAATGGCTTTGATTTTGTTATTGATGAAAGTGGTAAGTTATTAGGACTATAGAATCATGTTTTTAGAGCTGAGAAGTCTTTGAGGTCATGCGGATCAATTCTTTCATAGGAGATAAAAAAAGGTTCCCCTAAGGCTCAGCACCTTTGCCTCAAGCGGCTAAGGCACCAGCCACATACACCTGAGCTGGCAGGTTCAAATCCAGCCCAGGCCCGCCAAACAAGAATGACGGCTGCAACCAAAAAATAGCCGGGCATTGTGGCAGGTGCCTGTAGTCCCAGCTACTTGGGAGGTGGAGACAGTAGAATCACTTGACCCCAGAACTTGGAGGTTGCTGTAAGCTGTGATGCCACAGCACTTTACCCAGGGCGACAGCTTGAGGCTCTGTCTCAAAAAAAAAAAAAAAAAAAAAAAAAGGTTCCCCTAAAAAGCATTCTGTTTTTCTCTTTCAAGTATATATTACAAGTATCATTCAAATGAAATGTATTTCTCAAATAATGGATTTTTCTCAAAATTCTACTCTTTTAGCTCCAGTCACTGAAAGGGCTAAATTGATTTCCTTGCCAACTAGTAAAAACTGGACCTTTGGACCCCAGGATATAGATGAACTGATCTTTATGCTAAGTGACAGCCCTGGGGTCATGTGCCGGCCTTCCAGAGTCAGGCAGATGTTTGCCTCCCGAGCCTGTCGAAAGTCAGTAAGTAGCTCTTCATGTACCTATTAAACTGAAACTAACCTATTGGCACTCATGTACACAGATGGAAGTAAAACTCAGTGGAAATCAAGTAGGTGGGAAGGGGATGGGTGCAATCATAGATAATGAGTGTATTTGGCACATAATGGGTGATGGGCCCATTTACCACCCTATTCAAGCAGTATAAAAGCAATCCATGTAACCAAAACATTTGTACCACCGTAATATTCTAAAATCAATAAAATAAAATAGAGCTCATTTGCTCAAGATCATAGTCTAAGAAATTTCTTAGTTCAGCTCCTGACTTAGTCAATGTTCTGCCACATTGTTCCCTTTCAGCATGACATACCAGCTCAGCATGTTTGTGTTATCTGTGCCTTTAACTCATAACTGTAGCTCTTTCTCTATTTCTGTTAAACAGTATTGTATCTTAGAGCTCTTGTTGATTCCCAGCATAGTAGCTGTTTATGCACCTTGTTTGTTGTTGGACCTTATGGGCAGTAACAACTTGAGTGAATAGAGATTGCTGCTGCCAGGCCTAGGTGACACTGTCCAAGATTCTGTGAAGTCATTTAGTTGGCAAGCGTCTTACAGGGTGCTGTGCATGGTTATTGCATATTGTATCACTGTTGCCACTTGGATTGGTATTGGAAAGCGGTAGTAGTGATTGGGCATTACCCTGCTATCCGAGGAAAGTAAGTGACTCTGTTTCACCTGCCATAAGGAGGGGAAGTATGTCATTCCTTTATTTATTTATCAAATATTCCTTGAGCCCCTGCTGTGTGGCCCATCCTGTTCCAGGTGCTAGAGATACAGAGATAACGGAGGTCCTTGCCCTTGTGGAGGATATAGTTTGGTGGGGAGAAAAAGATATCAACAAAAATTAATGACACCAATAAGATACCAGTAAGTGCACTCAAGACCCCACAGAAAATGAGGGGACCAGGTGAAATGTGGTTAGGGAATGGTGTCTGAGGAATTGACATCTGAACTATTACTTCAAAGTTAGGGTGAAGAAAGAACTAGTCAAATAGAGCAAGTGTGAAGGGTCAGGGTGTTTGAGTGAAGCCAGGGGCTGACTGTGTGCCTGGAGAGGGGCAGCCACATAGAGCCTATGAAGGCCCTGTCAGAGCCTGGAGGCTGTGCTGCATGTTGTAGGAGCTGCTGGGGAGGGAAGTGACAGCAAAGGGTGTCAGGACTGCAGGAGGGGCCTGGATAGGATTGAGAGAACTGTGTGAGAGGTGGTCTGTCTGGGATCCCATTAGACTTTAAGTGAGGGTGTCTAAAAACAGTCATGTGAAGAGTCTAGTGCAGTGTTTTTTTTTTAACCTTTTTTATCTCACACCAGACTCAAGTCTATAATTAAACTTATGCAGCATATTTAAATTATGTTGATCAACAAAAGAGTAAAAGAGTATACTTACTGTGCTTTGAACTTCTTTTGAAAATAATTTAATTAATCTTTACAAATTTTCATGGCACACCTAAGATCCTCTCATGGCACACTGAAAATCGCTGATCAATGGGTGGTGCCTGTGGCTCAGTGAGTAGGACACTGGCCCCATATACCATGGGTGGTGGGTTCAAACCTGGCCCTGGCGGAATTGTGACAAAAAAATAGCCAGGAATTGTTGCGGGCACCTGTAGTCCCAACTATTCGGGAGGCTGAGGCAAGAGAATCGCTTAAGCCCAGGAGTTGGAGGTTGCTGTGAGCTGTGACGTCACCACACTCTACAGAGGGTGATAAAGTGAGTCTCCATCTCTACAAAAAAAAAAAAGAAAGAAAATTGCTGGTCAAGGGAAATGTCAGGGCTGGAGAAAGTTTTAGGTGTCATTTATAGCCATGACATTAGGCAAAATTATTCAAGGGCAGAACTTAATTAGAAGAGGGTCCTGAATCTGACTTCCAGCTATAGATTTTTTTTTTTTTTTTTTTATAAAGACCTCCTATTGACCTTCTAATCCTGGAGTCTAAAGGCTGGCCTGGACTAGTAGCCAAGCATTTAAAAGTTCTAGGTTTCATTGTGACTCAAAGGCCTGTAAAGCCATAGCCTTCTCCTTTCTCCTGTCCTGGCAGATGCATTATTGTGCTCTACCTCTTCCTCCTCAGTCACTCTCTGTTTGTCCTTCCCACCCTGTCTCCTGTGCTGTGCTCCTTCTAATTCTGTAGTCACTCTGGTCCCCTGCCTGCCTCCATGCTGTCTGCTTGCTGTCTTCTCAGCTGTGTACGCAATCTGGCTTTCCAGTGGGCAGGCCCTCCCCACACTTGACTAAAGTAGCCTCTCCTGGGCCCTCCTGGGTGCCACTAGTCTTGATTCTTTGTTAACTTGTTTACTGTCTGTCTTCCTCCAAGGTGGCAGAGCCCTGCTCTTTACCTTGTCCTCAGACTGTGACTGGCATGTGGTAGACTCTGTACTGTAGGAAGAACTAGGGTGACAGAAGGGTTCAGATTTGTTTCCTCTCTCCATGTCTCCTCGTTTCTTAGGATCTCAGGTTTTCTGGCTCAACTGTGGTGTCTACTGCTTTCCCTCTCCCTGCCCAAGAGGGATCTGTGTTGTGGAGCCAACAGGGCCAGGGCTGGAGAGAGGCAGGAGAGCTATTATGGGCAGAGCAGGCCAGAGCCTGAGGAGAGGGAATTGACACACAGTGATGCTTGCACCCATCTAGAGAAAGAGGATCCCAGGAATGCTGTGGTTCAGAGGCAGGAGCTTGCTTGATGGACTTGTGCAAGGGGAAGGGGTGGTAGTGTGGCTCCAGTATGGAAGTGAGGGATATGTTCTTGGAGGTGCTGGCAGGCCAGTGAGGGCCAAATTAGGTGACAGAAGGGGGGAAGTCTTTTATTTAGGTGAGAGGGGAGAGCTGTGAAGAGGAGTGATGTGACCTGACAGACTTTCAAAAATAGTCCCTTGCTGCTGAGTGAAGAGCAGCTGGTAGAGGTAGGGGGAGCAAGAAGGCTCAGGAGGAGGCTGTTGTAGCTGCCTAGGAGAGAGGTCATGGTGGAGCTGCTGAGAGTGGTTGGGTGTGGACAGGTGTAGTCAGCATCTGGTATAGAGATGGTGCCACTATGAAAGAGCCAAAGGAGGCCTCAGTTTCGCCAAAGAATGGGGTGCTGAGATACTAGATAGAAGTTAAGGATCTTCAGGGAAGATTTTTCAGGGAATGTGCTTTTTGAGTTGTAATCAATCTTATTTTAGAGAGGAATACTTTTTTTTTTTTTGGCTGGGGCTGGGTTTGAACCCGCCACCTCTGGCATATGGGGCTGGTGCCCTACCCTTTTGAGCCACAGGCGTTGTCTGAGAGGAATGCTTTTGAAGACTTGCTTTTCTAACAAAAACAGTAAAACTTTCAATTGTTTCTCGTTTTCAGGTAATGATCGGAACTGCTCTGAACACAAGTGAGATGAAGAAACTCATCACCCACATGGGTGAGATGGACCACCCCTGGAACTGTCCCCATGGAAGGCCAACCATGAGACACATTGCCAATCTGGATGTCATTTCTCAAAACTGACATCTCACTCTATGAAATTACAGATTTTATTGCAGATTTTTCTGTTTTAAAAGACAGGGTCTTAAGAAACCTTTTTATAGGGAGGGAGGGGTTCAAAATTAACCTGCTGCTTAAAAATATAATGTACCAGCTCCATTTATAAATGGTCTTGAGAACCTTTCAAACCATATGGAGCATTGCTTGCAACATATTTTGTTCTGCATTTGCATGTGCACGTGTATGTATGTGTGTGTGTATAGGCAAGAACGTGTTTTATAAAAAATAAGAGCACTTTGGAAATTACCCAGGCCTCTGCTTTTGCTGAATATATTTTTAATCTGCAATTTATAGCCCTTAATAATTAAATTCATACTAGTTTAATCTCGTAAATGTAAAATTATTGTCCTTTTGTGTTAGTAGGTTTCAACCCTAATGAACGTAAAATTTTTTTAAATGAATAATCCAAAAAACCAAGGGGCATTGTCTACCAAACTTGAAGAAAATTTTTGGATGGGATTGGTGGTCACTATTTTTGAGTGTTTCTCTGTGCAGCCAAGGTGTCTAAGTGCCGTTCTAAGCAGGGAAAAAGAAATATTTTGGTTTTCTTTTCTGTAATCAAGTGCTATCATCCAGTTTCCTCTGGGTATGAACTGAAGGACATTCTAGTTACTGACCCTTAAGGGTGGGTACTGAAGATGTAAGAATCTCTGTCCATCTTGCAAATAGTTGTATTACAAGATTCTTATCCTATTTGAACTATACCAAAAATGGAAATAAAGATGCCCTGTGTAGAGTCCAAATGGAGGTTGCGCAGTGACGACCAATGTGAACTTCCCTGCTGCCCTCTGGGGAAAAAAGCTTTCTTAGATGGAACCAGACAGTAAAGCAGTGACTATTGCCACCTATTGTGTCAAATACTATGGTGATGTGCATCTGTGGGGTCTTGTGAGAATCACTGGAATTGTAGGCAGGATAATGGCCCCCAGAGACAGGTGTGGCTTAATCCCTAGGACCTCTGACTACTTCATCTTATATAGCAAAAGGATCTCTGCAGGTGTGATCTAGTTAAGTTATTGGATGGGGAGACTGTCCTGGATTGTCCATGAGGAGTTCTTCAGAGTGGAGGACCTTTTCCCACTGGCCAGAGAGAGGACACTTGGTTTTGCAGACAGAGGGATGTGCCAGGAACCAAGGAACAAGCGGTGGCCTCTGGAAGCTGGTGTGCAGGAAACGTATTATCTCTGCCAGACTGACTTACAGACCATAGGATAATAAATTTGTGTTGCTTTAAGCCACTGGCTTTGTGGTACTTTGTTTATGACAACAATGAAAAACTAATGCCTGGATGAGTGCCTGTAGCTCAGCAGCTAGGGTGCCAGCCACATAATCCTGGAGCTGGCGGGTTCGAATCTAGCCTGGCCTGCTGAACAACAATGACAACTACAACCAAAAAATAGTCAGGCATTGTCGCAGGTGCCTGTAGTCCCAGTTACTTGGGAGGCTGAGGCAAGGGAATTTGAGGTTGCTTGGAGGCTGAGGCAAGAGTTTGAGGTTGCTGTGAACTGTGATGCGACAGCACTCTACCGAGGGTGACATAGACTGTCTCAAGAAAGAAAAAACTAGTACCTGAATAAATTACAGTGTTACGGAGAAGCAGTTAGGAGGCCAAGTGCCGCTGCTGCTGTCGATGCAGCAGAGCTGAGGACCTCTGTGTGGCCTTGCGTTGGTGGTGCGGCGGTCCCTTTAAGAGCGAGGGCCGTGGAGGGGAGGACGCGGTTGCCTGGAGACGGGGCTGGACCCCAGGACGCCTGGACGCGTGCAGTCCTGCTGCCACCTGCGCCTGGTTTGGCGTGGTGCAGGCCGCAGCCTTCCACAGCCAGGTGAGTGCTCATGCCCCGCCGTGTGTAAGCGGTAGCCCTGGCGACCATCTCTTTTGCTGAGCTGAATTGACTGGACTTAGGGACCTGGGTACGTGGGTCGGGAGGACCTGAGGCCGAGCAGGACAGTGCTGGGAGCCCAGCCAGTACTCTATACTGTAAACAGCCAGGAAGAACAGGGAAAAAATTAGGAAACACAGAGAAATGAAATCGGTTTTATTTGCAGTTATTTCACTGATAGAGGACTAAAAGGCTTATAGAAAAGCCCTGTGTGGGGCAGCGCCTGTGGGTCAGTGAGTAGGGCGCCGGCCCCATGTACCGAGGGTGGTGGGCTCAAACCCAGCCACGGCCAAGTTGCAACAAAAAATAGCCTGGCGTTGTGGTGGGCACCTGTAGTCCCAGCTACTCAGGAGGCTGAGGCAAGAGAATAGCATAAGCCCAAGAGCTGGAGGTTGCTGTGAGTTGTGACGTCACAGCACTCTACTGAGGGTGACAAAGTGAGACTCTTAAAAAAAGAAAAGGTCTGTGTGAATATAGAGGAGAGAGCAGATGGAGTGAGATTGCCCAGGTATGGCTTCATGGAGTCAGTAATCAGGGCCTGGAAGGAGCAATGGAGTTTTGAAGGAAGACAGAAGTCTAGAAGTGGGGTTGAGCTAGCAAATGGAGTGCGCAGAAGATGCCATCCAGGTAGAGGAGGGGAAGGGGCACCCATTGCACCCCAGGACTCATTTGGAGGGCTGTGAAAACTATGGCTTCTCTACTCCTCAGCTCTGGGGGGCATTGGACAATGTATTGCCATGTCCTTTCTTGTCTGGCACAGAAGAGGCAATCAACAGTAGTGCTACAGAGAGTAGGCAGCCACTGATTTTTCAAGTTCAAAAACAGGAAAGGGACAAAATAATCGCTCCATCTATTGACTTTGCTCTGTATCCTGTATCAGGGATTTCTCTGTGCATCACCTCATTTTATCAGCATGATAAAACAGAGGAGATTAATCAGTCCAGCTCTTGAACACTTTGCAGTGCTGATATATCAAGGGAGGGGCTTGTAATGTCTGAATTGGCTTTAGAGGGGAGGCCTTAGGCAGTTACTTTCAACTGGTGTGCCTTGAAAATTTTTAAAGATCATTGATTTATTTTTGAAAGAACGTCAAAGCACAGTAAATATATTCTTTTTTTTTTTTTTTAAGACAGTCTCACTTTGTTGCTCTTAGTAGAGTGCCATGGCATTGTAGCTCACGCAACCTAAAACTCTTGGGCACAAGTAATCCTCTTGTCACAGCCTCCCAGGTAGCTGGGACTACAGGCAACCGCCACAACTCATGGCTATATTTAGAAACACTGTTCTTACTCTTGCTCAGGCTGGTCTCCTGACCTCAGGCAATCCACTGGCCAAGGCATCCCAGAGTGCTAGAATTACATGTATGGACCACCCTGTTGGGCCTTACTCTTTTTCTTGATCAACATAATTTAAGTGTGCTGTGGAAGTTTAACTACAAGTTCAAGTGTGCAGTGAGATAAAAAAGGGTGAAAAACACTGCCTTAAAGGTTAAGTAGCCCTTTTTTGTGTATAGGGTTACGCTTCTTACTGCAACACTATTTATTCGAAAAGATACAACATTAGATAGTGGTTCCAATTTAAAAATTTTTGGGAACAACCAATGTGGTATTGAAATTCTATTATTTTTATAAACTGATGATACTTACAATTAGTTTTTCAGGCTTAATGAGGAGACTGATAATGACATTGTGTTGTAAAGCTCTATAAGTGAAAACCTCAGATATTTAGAGACATAATTTTTATTTTTCAGATCAAATTCATCAGTGTTTTGAAACAAATAGCTCTCAGCCAAAGGAGTCATTTGGTATTTATAAAGTAAATTTTGGGTCTTCCACAGACCATGGTGAAGGAAAAGAAAAAAGCAGATAAAAAAGGAGATAAGTCTGGCCGCATTCCCTCATCTTTCTCTGACTATCCAGAGATTTCTAAACCAGACGACAGCACCACCAGGCAAGAAATATCCCTAGGTGATGCCCTACAATTGGAAGTGCCGCTCCACAAAACAGAACCCCAAAATGGACCTGAAAACCTTCAGCAGGATAAAGATACCACTCAATATGAAGAGCCCATTCTGACCAAACTCATAGTGGAAAGGTGATTTGAATGGGGTGCAGTAGGCTTTAACACTATGAATCAGCCATTTGGGGGGAAATTTGCTTTGCTTCAAGCATGTGAATGCTCGTGCATGAAAACACCTCCGTTTTTAAACTCTGCCTTATGCTCCAGAGCTTGCCCCACTGAGGTCTCTGAGTGCTGCATCTTCCCTGTTCCCCTTTATGCCACTTTTATGTTCTGTGTTCTTTCTCTTTATCTCTGTCAGCAGTTTTTTCCTTATTGTAGTTTTACCTACCATTTTCTGAGATGACTACAAAAATCTATTTTATTTAGCACTGTTCTCCTTGAATTTAAGACTCAACAATTTTAACTCTACTGGACTTAAATGCCTTGCATCCAAAACTGGAGACTGCTGGCCTTGAAATAAGGTCTGGATTTGTCTTAGTTCTGTGACATTAACCCCTTCAGTGAACCTTAATGAGCTTCAGGTTCTTTTTTTTGAGACAGTCTCAAGCTGTAGCCCTGGGTAGAGTGCTATGGTGTCACAGCTCACAGCAACCTCAAACTCTTGGGCTTAAGTGATTCTTTTGCCTCAGCTTCCCAAGTAGCTGGGACTACAGGCACCTGCCACAATGCCTGACAATTTTTTTGTTGCAGTTGTCATTGTTGTTTTAGGTGGCCCAGGCTGGATTCAAACCTGCCAGCCTTGGTATTTATGGCCCGCGCCCTACCCACTGAGCTATAGGCACTGCCCAAGCTTCAGGTTCTTAATTGGGGAAAATAAATGAGAATGCACATCTTAGAAGGTTATTCTGAATGTTACTATTTTTCTCCTAGCTATTAGCTTCTCCTTTGTTTTCTGTTCCTATAACATCACCACCATCTTCTTATGTATCTGGGCTTGAAACCTTACAACTATCCTGCTCCTTCCCCTTGGCTTTCTTATTTCCTTTCCTTCTGTGGTTCTTCCCTTAGTCCTTTTCTCTTTATTACCTCTTGACTGGACTATTGGACCTTTTCCTAAAGATTTTCCTGCTTCCAGTCTGTCTCCTGAGGTCGCCTGTGTAGATTTACTTTCCTAACACATGGCTCTGTTTATATCGCTGCCTGTATTAGTTGTCTGTTACTGTGTTACACATTACCCCAAAGCTTAGCAGCTAGAACATTCAATAATATCTCACACAGTTTCAGGGTGTCAGGTTCTTGTGAGGCTGCAGTCAAGGTGTTGGCCTTGGCTGCTGTTATCTGAGGCATGACTGGGTTGGAAAATCTGCTTCTGAACTGGCTTCTCTCATGGCTGTTGTCAAGAGGCCTCAAGTCATTTCCTCATCACATGGAGCTCTCTGGGGTTGCCCACGATGTGGTAGCTGGCTTCCCCTAGAGTGAGTGATCTAAGAGTAAGCAAGAGTAGATGGTATTATTACATGTTTTTTTTTTTTTTTTTTTTTTTGAGACAGAGCCTCAAGCGGTCACCGTAGGTAGTGTGCATGGCGTCACAGCTCATAGCAACCTCAAACTCTTGGGCTTAGGCAATTCTCATGCCTCATCCTCCCAAGTAGCTGGGATTACAGGCAACCACCACAACACCTGGCTATTTTTTTTGTTGAAGTTGTCACTGTTGTTTTTAGCAGGCCCAGGTCGGGTTCGAACCTGCCAGCCTCAGTGCATGTGGCTGGCACCCTACTCACTGAGCTACGGGTGCTGCCATGTTATTACATGTTTTAAAAGAGTAGAAGCTTTTATTACACGTTCTGCAGACCTAGTCTTGGAAGTCTTCCTTGTCCTTTCCACAGGATCCTAGCAGTTACACAGCCCTAGTTAGTGGGAAGGGACAACACAGTGTGAACACCAACTGAGAAGCTGTCAGAGGCTGGCCACCTCTCTAATAACTTTTAGTTTCTTCCCTGTGTCTACAGAATAAAACTCCTTAGTCTGACACTCTGACCCTCCCAAACACAAGTGCTTAGCCAGACTTCTTCCCACGAATTCTATTTGCTTACACAGACTGTCCTTCCTGGAAGGTTTTCCCCCTGTTTCTGTAGACCAATTCCCACCTTTTAAGGTCAACCTTTTCCATTAATTCTTCCTAATAAGAAGGAACAACTCCTCAAGACTTTTTTTTTTCCCAAGACAGGATCTCATTCTGTTGACCCAGGCTGGAGTATGGTGTTATAATCATAGGTCCCTGTATCCTTGAACTCCTGGCCTCAAGCCTCAGCCCCCCAAGTGTTGGGGTTATAGATGTGAGCCACTGAGCCTGGCCAGAACTCCTTTAAACTTTAAAGCTTTTTAGCCATACTTAGCATTTTCTGTTATACTTAATATTTTCTATTACGTACATACTTACTACATATATATCACTATAATTTGAGTCTTAGTTTCTCTACCTGGCTGAAAATTTCTTGATAGCAGAGATATACTCAGAGACCTTAGACCTGGTAGGTGTCTGGTTGAGATTTATAGTTTGAATACTATCTGCAGATATTTATTTATTTATTTATTTATTTTTGAGACGGAGCCTCTAGCTATCCCCCTGGGTAGAGTGCCATGGCATCACAGCTCATAGCAACCTCCAACTCCTGGGCTCAAGCGAGTCTCCTGCCTCAGCCTCCCAAGTAGCTGGGACCACAGGCGCCCGCCACAATGCCCGGCCATTTTTTGGTTGTAGCCGTCATTGTTGTTTGGTGGGCTCAGGCTGGGGATTCGAACTGCCACCTTAGGTGTACATGGCTGGCGCCTTAGCCAATTGAGCCACAGGCGCCAAGCCGGGACCCAGTAACTCTTAACGGAATAGTGACTTGGGGTGCAAAGATCATCTCCCCCACCTGCCAGCTCTGTGGCCTTGGTCAAGTCCCTGAAGCTCACCATGCCTCAGTTTCCCCATCTAGAAGTGGTCTGATAACAGTCCTCTATGTCAGAGAGTTAGTAAAGGATTAAATGAGTACATATTCCTAAAGGGCTAGCACACAAACACTATGGAAATATGTGAGTAAAAAATAGGCTGTCTCCATTTAACAGAACGGGACACAGAGGCCCCAACTTGCCCGAATTCACACGGCTCCCGGAGTCACAGCCGTGGCGTCAGTGCTGCTCCTGGCACCCCGCTGTCTGGTCCTGGTCCTACCCATGACCTTCAGGTCCAGATTCAAATGAAATGATTTTAGGGGGCCTTTGACACTCTAGGAAATGCTGGTCCCTCATTTCCTTCTGGGCCTAGTTGTGATGTGAATGGTTAAGAGTGAGGATGTCGGCCAGGTGGCAGCTTAAGGCCTGTAATCCCAGCACTCTGGAAGGCTGAGGTGGGTGGATCATCAGCGTGCAGGAGTCTGAGACCAGCCCAAGAGCAAGACCCAATCTCTACTAAAAATAGAAAAATAGAAAAACTAAGGGCCAGGAGTGGTAGCTCACGCCTGTAATCCCAGCACTCTGGGAGGCCGAGGCAAGTAGATCTCCTGAGCTCACAAGTTCAAGACCAGCCTGAGCCACAGAGAGACCCTATCTCTAAAAATAGCCCGGCGTTGTGGCGGGTGCCTATAATCCCAGCTACGTGGAAGGCTGAGGCAAGAGGATGGCTTGAGCCTAGGAGCCTGAGGTTGTTGTGAGCTGTGATGCCACAGCACTCTACCAAGGTGACAAAGTGAGACTCTGTCTCCAAAAAAAAAAAGAGTGAGGATATCCAATCCCATGAGCAACTTGAGTCTGAAAGTGCTGCCCAGACATTAGTGCTATGTCCCTTTGCTGTCAGTGGAATGAGCGGGTTAGGGCCCTGCTCCCTTGCTCACTCCCTGCGTGCAAGCCTCTGTTTATTCCAGAGAAAAAAATCACAGCCGAGTAAAATTGCATGACCACCTGTCCTCACCCCCTCTGTGTGTGTGTCAGGCAAGGGACTGTGAGGCTCGGGTCCTTTGTGTTGGAAGCTGCTTGTCCTTCTGGCCATCACCGTGTGGGAATAGCTGGGAGTTTCCCTGCTGATTGGTCCCAGGAGTTGGAGCAGACCGAGCGGGCAGGGGCCGCGGCTGCCCGCAGTCCATCTGGGACACCCCCTGTTGCAGGTTAATGGGGTCAACCTGAGGAGCTGTCGCCACGAAGACGCCATCAGTGCTCTCAGGCAGACGCCCCCGAAGGTGCGGCTGGTGGTGTACAGAAACGAGGCCCACAACAGGGACGAGGAGAACCTGGAGATTTTCCCTGTGGATCTGCAGAAGAGAGCTGGCCGAGGACTGGGCCTGAGCATCGTCGGGAAACGGTAAAGATGAGCCGTGAAAGTCGGGGCTGCCTCTCCCTTCAGGGCTGTGGGGACCGTGGTTGTGAACACTGAAAGGTAGACCCCGACCTGAACCCCTGGTGGGGTCACTAAGGCTGAGATACTGTGAATATCTGAACAACAGAGCTAGTGTTTCTGAGCAAGATCTTACCAAACACTTGTCATATCAATGGTGGAACTCCAAACCAAATCACCCATGCTATTATACTGATATTTCCTTACTGAGTAAGAACAGCTACCAGGGTTCTTTCACATTCGTGGGATTACTAGATCTGAGGTCTGCAGAGGTAGTTAAAGATACCCTACGTGTATCAAGAGGTAGATTTATACAACATTGGGTTGAGAAAATTGCTCTTGCAGGCCGGGCACGGTGGCTCATGCCTGTAATCCCAGCACTCTGGGAGGCCAAGGCAGGTGGATTGCCTGAGCTCAGGAGCTCGAGACCAGCCTGAGCAAGCATGAGACCCCATCTCTGCTAAAGATAAGACAAAACTAGCCAAGAGTTGGGATGGATGCCTGTAGTTCAGCTGCTAGGGGGGCTGAGGCAAGAGGATCACTTGAACCCAAGAGTTTGAGGATGATGTGAGCTATGAGGCCACATCACTCTACCCAGGGCAACAGAGTGAGTGAGACTCTGTTTCCAAAAACAAAAGAGAGAGAGAAAAAAAATTGCTCTTACATGTAACACTATGTTAATTTTATAGTGTGTTAAAACTACTTGAGTCGATAAAGAGATGAGCATAAATTCTTCATGACAGTAGTTTTTTATTAAGAAAGAAGTCCTAGGCTCAGCACCTGTAGCACGGTGGTTTCAGTGCCGGCCATATACAACAAGGCTGGGGGTTCGAACCTGGCCTGGGCCTGCTAAAACAACGACAACTGCAACAAAAAAATAGCCAGGCCTTGTGGCGGATGCCTATAGTCCCAGCTACTCAGGAGGCTGAGGCAAGAGAATCACTTAAGCCCAAGAGTTTGAGGTTGCTGTGAGCTGTGACACCACAGAACTCCACCAACATAATGAGACTCTGTCTCAAAAAAAAAGAAAGATGTCCTAGACCAGCCATAGTGGCTTATACTTATAGTCCTGGTATAGGACTC
>CAUYQV010045563.1:0-27867 GCA_963574575.1 Galagoides demidoff
CTGCCGGCAGTTGAACATCCAAACGTGGAGTCTGGCTCTTCTTCCCTGCACACACATTCTTACCATTAGTTCTGTGCTGCCCAACTTGGCCTTTATAAAGTGGTTCATAATTATTTGTTAGTTATGGGACTTCATGGAAAAGAAAGGTTCTGTTGCCCCTTTTTGTGGGGGAAAATGCCAGCATGGCTGGGGGACAAAGATGGCTTCTCACGTGGCCTCCACCTGCAGGTGGCTGTGACTCTGGGACCTTTCTATTCCAACACTACATTCCAGAAATCGCAATGAGAGACTTGATAAAGAAATTGTTTTTTCTCCTTACTTTCATTCCTGTCTCACCCTGGAAGCCTGTGCATAGGAGGGAAGAATACTCAAAGAATGGGGAGAGGTTTGATTTTTTTTTTCTAGGTGTTCACATTTATTAAACCCAGCTGTGCTCTGGACTCATCATCACAATGATTACATCAAAGGAAGAGTTGGAGCAGTCATATGTCATCTCTCCCTTGCCTGCATCTGCACGTATTTGTCACAATTGTCACAACCATCATATTCTATCGACCTAGTCTGTCATCTGTTCTTTTTTGGAGATGGCTTCTCACTCTGTTGCCCCAGGCTAGAGCGCCATAGTGTGCTAGCTCACAGCAACCTCAAACTCTTGGGCTCAAGAGATCCTCCTGCCTCAACCTCCCAAGTATAGCTGGGACCATGGGTACCTGCCACAATGCCCAGCTAGTTTTTGTTTTTAGCAGAGATGGGGTCTTGCTCTTGCTGAAGCTGGTCTTGAATTCCTGAGCTCAGGAGATCTACCCACCTCAGTCTCCCAGATTGCTAGGATTACAAGCGTGAGCCACTGCTCTTGACCTTGGTCTATGGTCTTTTTTTTTTTGAGACGGAGCCTCAAGCTATCCCCCTGGGTAGAGTGCTATGGCATCATAGCTCATAGCAACCTCCAACTCCTGGGCTCAAGTGAGTCTCCTGCCTCCGCCTCCCAAGTAGCTGGGACCACAGGCGCCCACCACAACGCCTGGCCTGATCATTAACTTTGAATGCATAAACTTGGACTCAATCTAAGTTTAGACCAGCTATGGCAAATGCTTCTTTTGTCCTTTTGCTAACTTTATCAATCACTGTGACTGCCTGGGAGATGCTGGGAAGATGCTGCACTTGCTTGTATGGCATCCATCGCCTGCATAACCCACCACAGCAGGGAGAGGGAGCGGCGTGCCTGGGGGTTCTTCCATCCTACTTAGGCAATGGCTCAGATCCAACCTGGTTGTAAAGTTCTGCAATTATGTATTTTACAAGCTAAGATTTTTTTCTGAATTGAACTAATTTATAATGTTACTGAATTTTATATAAAGTTTTATTCTTCAGACCAATTAGTATGCTATACACTAAAGACGTAACTCAGGGGACTAGTTGTTCTGTTTCATATGATGAAGAATTAGTCCACATAAGCGCACGTACAAAAAAACCCATTGTGAATTAAGCCCAGAAAACTTCAAGTGAAGCATGGTGTTATTTTTTTTTTTTTTTTGCTCAGCATGACCAGTAATTTTCCACTAAGCAGACCCTCAGCCAGATGTCTGAAAGAAGAGAATGTACAGTTGACTTTCCTGTAGCATATTTTCAGAGTTAAAACCAACGTGTCCCAGTAACTAAGCTCTCTTAAATAGGAAGTGGGATCTTAGATCGCTTTTGTTATTGAGAGTCAAGCTAGTGGTGACTTTTTATTTTGGGTCAATGACAGCTTAGCTGTAAAGCATAGTTTCTAAACTGCTTGGCAAATACATGCTTATGATATGTAAGAAAATAAATGTGATTTTATTTTACATTTCAGGCTCACATTATAAACATTAATTATAAATAGGTAAATGAGCATTGAAAGTGCTATTATATTTTATGTTAATATAGACAAACTTGCTTTTACAGACGTATGCCCATTCAAGGTTTGGTAGTGAGCATTTTAAAAATAATATTTATTTTATTTCATTTACCACAGCTCTATATTAAGAAGGCCAGAAATCTATAACAAAAAAGAAAAAAAATCACAAAAAAATCTATTGGTGTGTATATGTATATATATAATAATATATATAATGTCTATATAATGTCTATATAATATATATAATGTCTAAAAATCACAAAAAATCTATTGGTGTGTATATATATATAATAGTATGTATATAATGTCTATATATAATAATATATATAATGTCTAATATATATAATGTCACACACACACACACACATATATATGTACACACATGTAATTGGCATGGTTCATATTCTGTGTGTGTGTGTACATACAAATGTAATTTCCTAATCTTTTCGTATGCCATATATTTGAACATTTTCTGTGTCATTAGATGATCTCACAGAGCATGATTTTTGTGGTACATTTATAACAAACAGTGTTTTCTTATGGATGTACCATTTTTTACTGTTCCTTTTTTGCACAATTTAGGTTGCTTCCATTTTTTTCACTTTTGTAAATAACACTGATTAATGTCAGTGTAAGTGAATATTTCTGTGCATATATGACTTCATTAGATTGAATCCGTGGCATCTTTGAGAGCAATTAATACTAAACTTCTCAAGATTTTTAACAGATTGCCTCCAAGGAAACTATACCTGTTTCAATTTCATTCTCAGTGCGTTAAAACGACAATTTGTCATCCCTTTGTCTCAGTTTAAATCTTTTAACTTTGAATCCCCATCCCTCCTCCCACTTAATGGCCTTTAGCAGTTGTGGAGGAAGGGTTTGTGTGTGTTGCTTATTCTACATAGGGGTGTTTATTTTATTTTTTGGTATTCTTTATTTTTATTTATTAGTACTTTTTTTTTTTTTGAGACAAAATCTCTCTCTGTGTTGCTCAGGATGGTCTTGAACTTCTGGCCTCAAGTGATCCTCTTGCCTCAGCCTCCCCAAATGCTATAATTATAGTCATGAGCCACTGTGCCTGGCTTTTGGTGCTTGTAGTAATGCCTCCTCTGCTGAGGTAGTACATGGCATGGGGGTAAGAGCATGAATTTTCAGTTCAGCCCTACCTGGGGTTGGATTTCAGTTGTCACTGTTGCATTTTCTATTTGACTTTGGGCACACTGACTGTCATTTATGAGCCTGAAGTTTAATGATCTGGGAAAAACCCCCCGATGACTATGAGATTTACGTGAGACACCTATCCCAGAAGAATTATGCAGCAGTTGCTGAAGTTACCCTCTGTTCACCTCCTTGTAATCACCTGCCTGTCATTTCTTCGTTTAGGCATTTTGGAACAGAACTAAAGGTGAGGACCATTCAGGTCTGCTATTTGCTTGTAGACAGAGTGACTGGTTCTCCTCACTCTCTACCTATTGGTCACTGTTGAAATCTTCTCAATTTTTATGATGGGGGCTATGATAGACATTTACATTTGTATACAGTGAAGAAGAAATGGAAAGGGAGCCAGCCAGGGAATGGGCCCAGGCATCAGCAGAGCAGCTTTTGCTGTTCTGTGTCTGGTACTATTTTACTACTGATTTTTTTTCTGTTAAGTGCTAGCTCCCTGGGCTACATTTTTATGCTGACTGTAGCTGCTGCCAGAATCTTGGGTGCCCTGAAGACTGGCACTTACAGTGGAAGCCAGCAGGGCAGACCAGTGAGAAAGACTCCTTTGCCTGTGTTGCCTGCTTATCCAGAAAACTTGGACAGCTGTTTGAATGAATGAATGGAGTGAGTACCTATTCAAGGGAGTCAACTTACAGAATTTCCTTTTTTTTTTTTTTTTTTTGGTGGCAGAGTCTTAGTCACCCTTCTTGGTAGAGTGATATGACGTCATGGCTCACAGCAACCTCAAACTTGGGTTTGAGCAACTCTTGCCTCAGCCTCCTGAGTAGCTAGTACTACAGGTGCCTGCCACAGTGCTGGGCTAGTTTTTCTATTTTTAGCAGAGATGAGTTCTTGGTCTTGCTACAAAGGGAGTCAACCACTTTTATATATTTACATATTTAAGTCCACTTTACAGCAATAATTGAAATACTTTTAAACATTTAAGTTCTTCCTGCCATCCCCTCATTTCAACCAGAGAACCCAAAATGATACACTTTCCATAATCATAAAACTAATTACCCTTGACTGTACTATTTCTATCAATACAATTTTGTTTTAGCATTTCAGAGTACATTAAAAATATTATGAGCTTTACCAAACTGGCTTCTCTACTTAGTCACACTAAACTGATCAAAGGGAAAAGCATTATGAAATTTCTTGCCCTGAACAAGCTAGACCTTCAGAAAGAAGAATTGAGGGTTTTTTTTTTCTTAAATCTAAAATAATAAAATTAAATTTAGTAATGTTTCTTCTTTGGTAAACTTAAGTCCCGCACAGTCTTGAAAATGATTATGCTAACTAGACATCATAACAGGTTTATTTGGCTAAGGATTATCTCAAACTGTGTGTGAGGACTTTATTGTTTTGAAGTTGTAAGTTTTATTTTAAATGTTTTTATGATTTTTTTGACTTTTGCAAGTCCCCTTTCTTTTGTTTCAAATTGGCTCTCATTTAAGGTAGCAACCATATAGAGGTCACTGAGCATTATAAAGGACCCATTGCTTTTAAAACATTGTGCTGTGGGCTCAGGGCCTGTAGCTCAGAGTCTAGGGTGCCAGCCACATACACCGGAGCTGGTGGGTTCAAACCCAGCCCAGGCCTGCCAAACAACAGTGACAACTACAGCTAAAAAATAATCGGTGTTGAGGCTGGCCCCTATTCCCCCAGCTAGTTGGGAGGCTGAGGCAAGAGAGTCACCTTAAGCCCAAGAGTTTGAGGTTGCTGTGAACTGTGACACCATGGCACTTAACTGAGGGCAACATAGTGAGACTCTGTCTCCAAAAAAAAAAAAAAAAGAAAGAAAGAAATTGTGGTCACAGGCCCAGTACAGCACTTCACACTTATAATCCCAGCACTGTGGAGGATTGCTTGAGGATCCTTAAGATCAGCCTGGGCAACATAGTGAGACCTCATCTCTAAAGAAGAAATAGCCATGTGTGGTGGCATGGGCCTGTAGTCCCAGCTACCCAGGAAGCTGACTCAGGAGGATTGCTTGAGCCTGGAGTTTGAGGCTGCAGTGAGCTATGATTGTCCATTGCATATCAGCCTGGGTGAGAGACCTAGACCTGGTCTTTAAAAAAATAAAGATTTATAATTGATAAAAGAAATTGTGGTCACAGATAAATACACATGTACAATGTATAACATAATGTAATGAATATATAGGAAAAAACCCTTCCCACAATAAAAGCTTTGCAAGTGTTTAACAAAGTAGTAACAAATTTTGCACAATAGAGTGAGTAACAGGAAATATGCTAGACAAAGACTGGCTATATAGACTGGAACCTGATTTTGCAGGACTTTTTAAGGTCCTTCCTGTTTGAAATTTATTCTTCAGGTAATGGAGAATCTTGGGAGACTTTTTAGTATCGTTCTTATTCTGTCTATCTCCATTAGATAGTCATACTGGATCATCATGTGGGATTTGGAAAGTATAGAAAGTATGTGGAAGAAATGTAAAATCAGTGGTAAATCCACTCTTTCCTTCTCCCTAATCCTATCTTACAGTGCTCTTTCCAGACCCACCTAGGGACATGATTAGAGCCATGTCTTAGGAATCTGCTTAACTGTGGTGTGTCATAAACTGTCAGAGAGTTTAGAGGTAGAATGTGATAATTAAGTTGTAGGGTAACTTAATTACTAGAAATCGGAGTGGGCAGGAGCAATAGCAAGGAGTGAGTAGAATAATAATCCTTTTAAAGTAGAATCAATAAGAGATTTTGACTAATTTTATGTGGGTGTATGGGGGGAGAGAAGAAGAGGAACAGGAAGATTTGTTGGATGATTGACTGTAATTTCAAACTCATGTGATCCTATCTAGGGTCCTGTTGGCCTCAAGCATGAGAGATATTGCAGATGACGGAGGCCTCAAACATGAGAGATATTGCAGATGATTACAGTGTAATTTTGCTTTGGTGTGATTGAGTTTGAGATCCTATCCAGGCATGGGACTGGTCGGGAATTGCGGACTTGTCTGTACAGAATCAGGAACCTAGGTAGCCATGATTGCTACATCCTCTTCTTTGTTTACGGAGCATTCACCTCTTTTAACAATGAAATCACCACCAGGCTTTCCTGGGATACTCTTTTATATAGTCAGCTTCTAAGGTTGTGGGGGCAATTGATTTAAGAACCATCGTGGTTCACACAATATTTACAAAACCATCAATTCTAATACAAGATATAAGAGGTCACAGTGTGATTCAAGGGTCAGCGATCTCTAGATTTGACCATTCATCCTATTGTAATGGAAGTAGTGGCAGCTTCACTTCAAATACATCAAGAGTAATGTGACAACACTGTCCTCCTTATGTTTTGACAAAGATCACTGATGATCTTGTTTCTTGTAAAGCATTCCTGCCCTTTAGGTTTTCCTACAGATAAGGGAAACACGAGACGGGCGCCGTTTGTAGACTTAGCTGCGTATTGACATTTTCAGTGACGATCCACAATCGGTCAGTTACATTTGTAGTTCTTGGAGACGTCTAAGTGGAAGGGACAGTTTGTTTATAAGAAAGCAGAGCCTTTCCTGCTTTGTGTGGGCAACATGATTGATTTTAACACGGATCACTGCTGCCCAGAATGCAGTAACTTTTTGTGTGTGTCTCAGGTTCACAAGCTCAGCCTTGTACCCAGCGTCGGTGCCCTTGTGAATATATGCATTCCCCAACAATTGGGTATTTGTGCTCCAGGCTTGTTTTTCATTTTTTTCCCCGACCATGTGACGTCTGGCCTCAGCTTGAAGAGTGTAAAATCAAGCATATTTTACTCATGACCTTTACAGAAATTAAAATTTTGGGTTGCACTATGTAGGTCTCAGTTGGCACTAGAAATTCTTGCTGAGCTGGTTTTTTTCTTTAACTTCTATCATTTGAGATTTTAGAAAATCGTGCAACCTATGTTTTATTATTTGACCCTTAGTAGATGGGGCTCAACCTTAAGTATGGTTCTCTCTTCCAGAGCCCAGCACGCTGTGGAAGTGCGGGGTTTGACTGGTCTCTACCAGGCATGTATCCTATATTGTTTCACCCTAAAAATGTTGCAGATATATTTGGCACAAGGAAGTCTTTTGTTACTGCAGGTAACCCTGAGATTGATGCCACTTTTGTCTTCTTGAATCTCTGTCCCTTTACAAGGGCGGTGTGACCGTATTTCTGCCTTCTTTCTGCACTAATGACAGGCCACAGGAGCCCTTTGAGAAGTCTTTTCAGTCTAGGTACCTGAAAGGGCCTAGGCTACCACAAATTTCCCCCAAAAGGGGTGGTGTGCTCTTTGTTTTCTAGTTCCTTGAGGCAACTTGTTAGATTCATTAGATTGTTGATTTGTTATCTTTTTGTCTTGTGTGTGTGGACATTTTAGGCTATAAGTTTCCCTCTAGTGACTGCTTTTGCTGTATCCCACAGATTTTGATAACTTGTATGCCATTATCATTTAGTTTGAGGGATATTTTGATTTCCATTTTCATCTCATTGACTCAACTATCATTCACAATTAGGTTGTTTAGTTTCCATGACTTTGTGTAGGTATGAATGTTTCTGTTGAAATCAATTTCTAATTTTGTTCTACTGTGATCTGAGAAGATAGATGGTATAATTTCTATTATTTTAAGTCACTTGAGACATGTCTTGTGGCCTCTCCCTTGGCCTCTCCCTTTCAGACTGTTTGTGTAACTCTTTCATTGTGCTTGCTGTGTCTTTGGGCACTGTTGTCCTTTTCGATGGGTCATTAATTCCCTAGATTAACCTCATACCCACATTCTCTTCTTTTTTTTTTGAAAATTGCTAAGTGCTGATATTTGTGGATTTTGCCAAACTTGGGGTACTTGTGGTATGCTGTGTTCACCCATGCAGAACACGCGTGGTCAGTTGAGTCCCAGTGTTCCCATGATCCCTCTGTGGCCCCTCCGGACTTCCTTTGCCAGCAGACCTAGTGTTGCTACCATACCCTGTTCTTTGAAACCCCTGTCTTTGTGCCTTCTCAAAATCTATTTTCATATAGACAAAGTTAAAAAAAATATATATATATATGGTACATATAAAATAAATATATATATGTACACATTTTTTTGGTTTTGTTTTTCTGGAAAACTGAGAAATGTGGGCTTCTTTGTGTTATCTTTTGAGCCAGCCTGCTCTCTACTTTTCATCAGATAGAGCAGGGTTTTTCAACCTTTTTTATCTCATGCACATTTGAACCTATAGTTAAACTTCAGTGGCACACTTACATTATGTTGATTAAAAAAAAGGAATTTACTTACTATACTTGGAACATCTTTCAAAATAATTTAATTAATGATGTTTAAAAATTTCCATGGCATACCTAAGATCCTCTCCTGGCACGCCAGTGTGCCATAGCATACCAGTTGACAGTCACTGATGTAGAGTAAATTTTGGGCCTTTTTTTTCATTTCTTGTTCTTTAGTAATTAATGAAAACACTAGACTTACAATTAGTGAAAGATACATTTCGGCTTCATAGCCTTTGTCTTTATTACCCATATATACAGCATGTATATTGTCCTTTGAACTTCACGTTTCTTTCATGTAAAAAATATGAAAAGTGGTAACTCTGTCCTTTTCTGCCTAACCTGTTAGATCTGTTGGTAAAGAGGTAAAAATAATTTGTCTGTAATTTACTTCACATTACTTTAGCAAATATAATATTTGTGGGATATAACTTTATTTTAGCATTCCAGATACCACCATCGCAAATTCTGTCCTTTAGGATTAATTACTATCTAAAGACCATGACTAGAAGTTTATACCTCAGATATGGGTACTTTAAATCTACACAAGGTAGTTTATTGACCTTAGGTATGTCAGAAATAATTGGTGAAAGGAGTGATGTTGAAGATATATGGGTTAGCCTTTGAATATTTTTGGGGGACTTTGAGTCAGGCAAGGCCAGCAAATTAGTGGGTTCTGGAATAATATCTAACAGGAAAACTCTTTTTGATCCTGTTTTCTGGTATGCAGGATTCTGTTGAGTGTTCCACTTAGAAGGTTAGCTGCACCCTACCATAAAATATGGTTGTTGAAAGGGGTTTAGTGGTTTAGCTAACCAGAGGTGAGACCAAGAGAGGTTCAGGCCAGATTTAATGAAAGGAGACTGAGACCTGCCTGGACAAAGATGGCAGCTGCACTGAGAGTGGTTGCAGGCTTGTTTTTATACTGGGCATAGAGGGAGGAAGATTCCACAGGTTGCTGGAAGGCTTTGGTGGGCTAGGGTCTTTCCAGGGAAACTCATGGGGAGGGACCAGATAGGCCTTTTGTTCTGGGAGATTACCCTTCATAATGACTGAGGGAGAGAAATCTGGGACTGTAGAGAGTTTTAAAGATAGGCCAATGGATCTGCTTCTCATGCCTTTCCAGCTTAACAATGTTTTGGGGTGCAGCAGAATTTAGGTTGAGATCCCCTTTCATGGTAGCATACTCCTTCTGTTCGTAGAGGAAGAGACTGAAGCCCTTCACCTATTTGGAATCTTTGGGGAACTACCAGTTAACCTAAAATGCCTGATAGTTGTAAACTGTAGTCTGGCTTACTTTGTTTCACAAGAACCTAGCATACTCGCTAGCACACACTGGGGAACCAAGAAACTACCTAGTTCCTAGTACTGTAAATCAGCAAACTGCCCTTGGTTTTGGAGAAGGAATGGAAGTTGAGATTACACATTGCTCTAGCTTTCAGGATCCTTCTTTCTGACGATGGCCTATCCCCACATTTGTGGTTAAAACATTAAGTTATGGACAGGCTTTTCCATTCTTACTTTTAGTTTCAATTCAGCACCCCCTTTAACAGAGTCACTAAAATCATGTGAAGGTGAGTTAGGGTTCTGCCCAGGAAGCATGTGATGAGTGGGGCCTGTTTGTGGAAGCATGTGAGTGCGTGGCTTAGTTCCAGAAGCACACTGTGCCAAGCCGTCACCTGAAACTCAGCATGCTAGGACTTGGAAGGCTTTCCATCTTCGCCATGTCAGGAAGATGCAGTGGAAACCATGGTACAGCCTGAACTGAGACCCGTGGAAGAATTATGGGAGATTCCCTCCACTCAGTATTTACAGAAAATGCTGAATTTATTTTGACCTGCATTGATTAAAAATAAATAAATAAATGTACTTGGCTGGGCATGGTGGCTCATGCCTATAATCCTAGCCCCCTGGGAAGCTGAGGCAGGTGGATGGCCTGAACTCACAGGTTCAAGACCAGCTTGAGCCAGAGTGAGACCTCCATCTGTAAAAGAATAGCCGGGCATTGTGGCAGGTGCCTGTAGTCCCCGTTACTCGGGAGGCTGAGCCAAGAAAATTGCTTAAGCCCAAGAGTTTGAGGTTGCTGTGAGCTGTGACACCATAGCATTCTACTGAGGGCAACAAAGTGAGACTCTTTCTCAAATAAATAAACAAACCAACAAACCCCAGGACCAAAACTATAATTGTCTTAATAAATAAAGTTTTATTGTCTGTTTTAATATCCACTAGAGCCTGTTTCCATTTTTATTCTCCTTTTTCAAACAGCTTATTCACTTATTATGTACTAGCAAGATTGAAGTAGTATGTTCCATAAAGGGGACTGTTTATACCCTTGTACTATAGTCCTATAATTGGACCTGTTAGCCAGAGATGAATGGCAAGTATTAATGGAGTAATTTCATGCCAGTGGTGTCCAGGACACTTAAGGACAAGACCTTAGCTAACTTTTTAGGGGTATTGTTAAAGTTTGCTCCTATTGGTGTGTTGCATTGTGGTCTACTCAACCACAAACTTTGTTGTCTGTGTGTGTGTTTGTAGTCTAGGGTCTTACAGTATTTGAAGTATACATCCCTTCTCTTCTACACTCAAATATGCAAATTTCAGTTTATTCTTCAAAACTCAAATATTTTTCCCTCTGCACAATTTCTTTCTGGGTGGCACCAGTGGCTCAAAGGAGTAGGGTGCTGGCCCCATATACCGGAGGTGGTAGGTTCAAACCTGGTCCTGGCCACAAATGGCAAAACAAAAAAAAAAAAGAAAGAATGAAAGAAAAGAAATAAAAAATTTCTTCCCCTTCTCAGGCAAATAAAAAATTACTCATTATATTCTTCTGTTGCAACAGTTATCTCATTATATTATAATTATTTTGATTTTTGGGTCCTTCCTAAACTGTGAGGTACTTGACTGTGCCTTCTGCAGTGTGTAGCAAAATGCCAGGGAACGAGTTGGTACTCTATACATTTTTTTTTTTGAGTGAAAAAAATATGTAGGAAGTAAAAAAAATTTAAAAACCTATCTTAAGAGAAAGTCATAAGTCTGATAATTTAAGAAAAATATTAATAGGTCTATGGAGGGGGCACAGGAAACATATTCTATAAAAAGATAAATAAAAGTACAAACCCTATGGTGTAGAAATGTGCATTTTGATGCAGTGTTGTAGACTATCATGGAGAAATGCTGGGGAGACCCGATGAGGGTCCACATGGCTATGAAAACAAACTGAAAGTCAGGAGGACAAACAGTATCCACTCCAGGTGCTAACCCTACCCATGACATGATTTTGAGGAAGAAAATTCCTTCAGGAAACATACTATATCTATTATAGAGTATAGAGTTGCCGATCTAGATAGGCAACATAAAATATAGTCTTGGTTTGTGGGTTGCCATATGTGGAATACAAGAATTGCTAGTTTTTCAATAATACGAGTGCAAAGCATACCTGGACTAGCAGCTTCACTCTGTAGGAAATAAACATGATTTCTTTAATCTTTGACCTTCTGTTCTGCTTTCTGTTTTTATTAGAGCTGTTTACATATATTTAAAAACTACTAGATTTTAAGAGTTTTTTAGGAGGGGGAACAAAGTGTCTTCAGGCAAGGTCTAGAGATGCTTAATAATTGCTGAATTTAATTGAAAATATCAGTTTTTATACTATTAATTTGACTTGATGAATTATACATTTCTTTCTTTTACATTTTCCTTAGCATATTAAGAGAGGAATTGGATAAGTACTTCAGTTTCCTTTCACATAAAACAGATACTTCTGCAGAAATAAAAGGACTATTAAGTTTCTTAAGGCTGCATCTGAAGGCCACGTTTAGTGGTTCTGAATGATTTAGCTAAGAAATAAAGAGCTGTCAATATCCTATTTGTTCTGTAGCTCTTGAGCAGTATTGTGATAGTCATCTCTGGAAGGGTTCAATGAAAATTTAATTGAAATCTGTATGCAAATAAAATGAAGAATGACAGATGAGAACACTTTAACATAGACTAGGTTCAGTGATTCTCTGATTGAAATATCATTACAGTATTGACACACTACAGCCTCCCGGCTAGTATAGGTTATACCATAAAACAGGTTCAGTGTGGGTGTTTGCTTAGGCAGCTTGAAGATGTTTTATGAAGAAAGAGCAAGGCCTTGCAGCTAACATGGTGTATTCTGATTTTATAAAAGGTGATGAATATTGCTATTCAAATAATGTATTCTGTGGCCGCGGTTATCTCTTAAATTATTACATATGGTAGAATAATTCATACGTTTTTTTAAAATGGTAACTTATTTTTTATAACGATTCAGTTTACATTTTCTTAACATCCCAATTGGTTTTGAATACAAAATATTTGTTAAGAAGCAGTTCATCCCACAATGTTTTAACTTACATCGTTCTGGGTACCTACCAGATTTTCTTTTCAATTAAGGAAGCCCTCTTTTCTGTATTATCACCTTCTTTTTGGCTTTTTACTACAGGTTTTCAGCACTTACTCCAATGAAGAGTATGACAGGAGGAATGATGAAGTTGATCCCGTGGCTGCTTCAGCTGAGTACGAACTTGAAAAGCGTGTAGAAAAGCTGGACCTGTTCCCAGTGGAACTGGAGAAAGGTTCGTGAGTGCCACAGTGAATATGATAAGTAGATGTATCCTTATTTGGCTGTGTTAATAATATAGAATTATTTTTCCAAAGTGTAGCCTTTTTTCTAAGGCTAGATAAAACTTTAATTCTCACAGAGGGACTTACTTATTATTTGAAAAATAATGTCATATAGATTCTGGGCATATGGTGGGATTGAAAGTCTCCCTTATTCTTCCCACCCCCAAATGAAACCCAGCCTGTTTAGCTGGCTGGGAGGGTAGTTAGGAAGAGGGAGGTATGAGTGAGGCTTCGTTGGTATTCCTGGAGAGGGCTGGTGCACCTGAGAGCCCAGACGAGAAAGCTGGCGTAAGTGAGAGCGCAGGGACAGGTGATTGGGTTGGTTTGTTTTGGTGGAGAGAAGTCTTGGAATGTGGAAGATGGACACATGGATTGAAGGCTGTGAAATCAAGGAAGATTTAAATAGTAGGGCTCCATCCTCTCCCATCTGAGGAGAGAAGCACAAAGAAGAGGAAGAAGAGGGAGCAGAGGGCTTCCTCCTAATGTCTTTCTCTGGAATGACTGCCTGCCTGCCTCAGTAACTGCTGACCCCGGGGACTAGAACCTGCTATGTTTATCACCATGGAAGATGGGCACCAAGGACTAAAGCCTGACCCTGACTAGAAAGAGAAATATCACACCTGATAGAGCTTTAGAAAAAGGTAGAACAAACAGTTGATAACTCGAATAATAATAAAGAAAGAAAAAACAAAAACCCACCCAAGAGGCCAGGCTTGGTGGCTCATGCCTGTAATCCTAGCACTCTGGGCGCCCTAGGCAGTGAATTGCTTGAGCTTTGGAGTTGGAGACCCGACTGAGCAAGAGCAAGACCCCATCTTTACTAAAAATAAAAAAATTAGCTGGGTCTTGTGGCAGACACCTGTAGTCCTAGCTATTAGGAGGGGCTGAGGCGAGAGGATCACGGGAGCCCAGGAGTTTGAAATTGCTGTGAGCTGTGATGCCCTGGTATTCTACGTAGAGCATCAAAGTGAGATTGTCTCAAACAAACAAACAAAAAAGATCCAAGGGTATTCAATATGGTTTTTAGAAAGGGATTCTTAAATTAGCAGCAACAACAAATTCTTTGATTTTTAATTAAAAAACTTCACTAGGGGAATTGAAGAGAAAAGGATTGATTATTGCTGCAAATCAAATTGGTGACCTATAAGGTCAGGTGTAAGAAATGTCCCAAACTGATTCTCAAATGACAGGGCAAAATTCCAGGACAAATGAGGAAGGAGCCTCAATATTTATGTTGTAGGCAACAGAAGGAGAGAAGACCAAGGAGGAGGGACGTATCAAATCATAATACCAGACAAAAACTTTCTTGAGCTGAAAAAAAGACGTGAGCCTCATGTTCAGAAGGGCTTATCCAGTTGTGAGTGAGAAGGCTAAAAAAGCCCAAACCGATCCCATATTTAGGCATAACTTGGGAAAAAATTCAAGTGTTCAAAGATAAAGAGAAAATCTTAGAAAAATACCAGACCAAAATACAAATCAAACAACTAAAATACTTGCAAAGGCAAAATAATTAGACTTGCGTTAGACTTTTTATTTGCAACAGAGAAGCTAGACGATCTAGGTGTAATTTCACATGCCACTGAGGGTAAAAAAGATGATGATCCACGAATCCTCTGTCCATCCCAGAGAGCATTTACCTATCCTGGTGAAAGGAAGAAATTTGCTGATGAGAGTGATTTATGTCCCAATTAGCAGGAAGGACATAAAACAAAGAGCAGCTTGTTCAAAATAGCAAAGATGAGGAAAATAGAAAAGAAATTGATATAAGTATTAAGCACAGTATTGCTTAGATACAAAAGATATGAAAAATGCCAGTCTTACCACACTAAGCATGACTGACTGCTTACTCCCGTTAAGGCACTTTCATTTGTGGGTAAAGTGAAATGAAGAGTGATGCTTATGTTTTAAAAATGTAAAATGTAAAAGCCACTCTTAGCTGGGCCATTGCATTGCTCTTAATAGCAAAAAATGAGAGCAATCCAAATATTCATCAATTGTAAAAAGAATGTATAGACTGTGGCACAGCTATTTACTGAGCGATGACTGAACCGTAAAAGTGAATGAGCCACCGTTCATGCTGTAGTCTGTGTGATAGTTACAAACGTGACGTAAAGGGAAAACAGAAATGGCAAATCTCAGAAGGAGAATCCCATTCACTTAAAACTTCAAAACAAAAGATAATTAAACAGCATATTGTTTAGAAATAGATAAATCAATTTTTTAAAAAGCAGAAGTGAAGGAGGGAATGATGAACACAATATTTAGAATAACTGTCACCAAGGAAACAGTTATGATATCAGGGAGGGGTAGGTAGTGGACTTTTGTAGTGTGGCTGATGTTCTGTGTCCTTGTTGGTACATGGATGTGTGTTTTATTTTTATTCTTTAAACATAATGCCTGTAGACAACTACTGCTATACATACTCTTTTGCATGAATACTACACTTCATACTGAAAGTTAGGGAAGTTAGATAAGACGATAAACAAATGAAATAGAATTTTTAGAGATTCCAACACATTTCTTTCAGAACTAGACAGATCTATAAATAAAACAAGGATATAGAGGAGTGGACTAATGTAATCATCTTCTTTTAAAGTGAAAAAATCTTATCCTATGGAGAAATTTCAAAAGCTTCATTAAAATCAAGAGAATTTGGAAGTTACAAATACATTCCTAGGCAGATGTTTGAGCAGACAGAAAATTAAAACTAGTATTCTCTATACCATCATAGAAAGGATTACACTTAAAAAAATTTTTATCACACAGCAAAGCCTTACTCAGGAGAAAACTTAAATCCTTAATTTATTTCTTTAAAATAAAAACAAAAGGAAAGGAAAAAGCACTTGTCTTGGGAATCAGGAAAAGCAAACAAAATAAATCAAACGAAGTGGGATTTGAGAGAATAGTATAAATAGAAAATAATGTTAATGACAGAGAAAACAGTAAAATAAGTTAATATGAAGTCTTTTTATTTCATAAGTAGGTCCATAAAATGTATCAAACATTCACAGTAATGGCTGAGGAAAATTGAAAGCAAGTACATCCAACTTGAGAATGGAAAGCAAATGTATACAAATACACAGTCTAAGAGAATAGTCAGCCACTGAATTTCTTTGGTAAAAAAGTCAATACCTAGAAATAATTTATTATTCCCCAACAAAATATGAATTATCAAAATCAACTCAAGCAAAGTAGACTAATGGCCCTAGAAGGAACTAGAATTGTGAATTTTTATTTGTAAGGTAAAAATTTAAAAGTCATCAGAACCAAATGGTTCTGTTGTACTTTTAAAGAATACATAAAACCAGTGTTACTTATACCATTTTTATATTATAGATAATGCATTCCATCAAAATAACATATAACTATTTATACCAAAACTACAAAAAAACTGCTCTTGTGAATTTTGAATGTATGTTTTAAAATTCTAAATAAAATAAAATGTCAAATATAGAAGTATTTAAAGAGAAACAGGCATTAAGACCAAATAGCATTTTAAGTCTAAGGATACAGGTGGTTTATTATTAGGAAATTTATTCCCATAAGATTTCAAAGAAAAACCTACAATCATGAAAACATATCGATTTGATAACATTTAGCCACTTGGAATAAAAACTCTATAAATTAGCACATGATGGAAACTGCCTAAATATAGATCATAATACCAGCAGAGAATTCTACTTTGAAATTAGGTAAATATTGCAGATATTTCGATTAAAACAAGAATTCAAAATCGGAATGCCCTTTAAATGAAATGATTGAATAACAGAAAGTAAAACATGTAAAGCATCACCTTTTTTGACATATCTATGCCCATATCTATAAGGCCATTGGCTCTAATTTTAAAATACTAGAATTGGCAAGATAATTTGTGAAGGAGGAGGTCACATCCAGTTTACATTTAATAAAACATAGCCTTTTCTCTATATTCACATTAAAAACCTAGAAATGAAAATGGGAAAACCATTTCCTGTACAGTAGCACCAAAACAATAAAATACTTTTATCTTTGTTACTGAAAAACCATAGAATTTATCTATATAAAATAATAAAATCTTTTTGAAAGACATGTAAGCATGGGGCAGCGCCTGTGGCTCAAAGGACTAGGGCACTGGCCCCATATGCCAGAGGTGGCGGGTTCAAACCCAGCCCCAGTCAAAAAAAAATTGCAAAAAAAAAAAGAAAAAAAGAAAGATGTGTAAGCAAATTGAAAGCTAAGCCATGTTCTAAGACAAGAAGACTAGACTAGAAACTGATATTAAAAAGTCTCTTTGTAAATTAGTAGATAAGTTTGGCACAGTTCAAATAGAATTGCCCGCTGAGTTGGGTTGGGGAGAGAACTTCAAAAAGTAATACTGTATTTGATATGGAGAAATAGAGCCCTAAAGGGAAAAGAATGAAAAAGAATTTGAAGGGCTTACTTTATCAAATATCTGAATATAAAATAAAGCTTGTATGATCAGAACAAGTGGTATTCACATAGAAATCTATCAGTGGAACAAAACAGAAATTCCAGTGGAAGATGTTAGCATGCATGAAATGGAGTATATTGGACACATGATGTTTCTGCCTAGAAGTAACAGCATGCTTAACTGAGCATAGCTGAGCATTTATCTGGAAAAATATAAAGTTGGACACGTTCATTACATCATATATAAAAACTAACTCTACATGGGTTAAACAATTAAATATGAAAAATAAAATAAAGATCTTTAAAGAAAATGGATACAGCTGTATATATCATCTGTGTTTGTGGGAGGATGGGCTTAACCCATTTGAATGGGAAACCAGAAGTTAGAAAAGATGAACCAATTCCATCACTTATAATTTTAAAGAAAATTATGTGGAACAAAGTTAATAGGTAAGTGATAAATTTGGCTTGTAGGGGAGAAGGGAGCTGTATTATAGATGATATAGAGTTTATATCTATAGTATGCTAAGAAATTTTGAAAATTATCAGGAAAAATACAGGTAAAACTTAGTAGAAAAAGAAGGAGTTTACTGAAGAGGAAACCTAAGGAGCCACATGCTGGAATTACAGGCTGAAATCTTACTGGCACCGAGGGGAATGTAAATCTAACACGGGCTCCTTTCCTGCGAGGAAATAATCTTTGAGCTCCGGGGTATGGTACAGCATCCAGCATCTTCCATAACAAGCCTGCCTCACTGACTTCCCCATCTTATCCTGCTGTGCCGCCCACTGGTGCTTTGTGCCTATCCCTAGGAATGTGTGCAGAGGAAGACAGGCTGGCTGCTAGGGTTTTGTTTTGTTTTGTTTTTTATTTTCTTGGAGACTCTGATGCCCTGAGTAGAGTGTTCTGTGTGACGTCATAGCCCACAGCAACCTAAAGCTCTTGGGCTCCAGCGATCCTCTTGCCTCAGTTTTTCTAATTTTAGTAGAGATGGGGGGTGGCGGTCTCTTGCTCAGGCTGGCCTCCAACTCCTGAACTCAAGCAGTCCACCTGCCTCAGCCTCCCAGAGTGCTAGGATTATAGGTGTGAGCCCCTGTACTCGGTCTGGCTGCTAGGTTTTTGACAGTGTAGCCACAGATGTCTGTGGCCTTCAAGTCTGCAGCCTTGAACTTCCCCCATATATGTCATATATGACGCATGACAGAGGAAGCTGTGCAGAAGTGTGATGCTCCGGAACATGAGCCCCCTGGTCTGTGTGGGGCGATTGTACTGCTCCTGTATTGCTTGCCCTTCAGTGATCCCCTTGCCCTGATATGAATAGGTCTTTTGCATTAGAATTGAGGATGGCTTATGTTAACACTCTTCCACATTTGGGTTTTCAGCTCTATAAATGTCAGTAATGTTCTAGTTAAAGCTATGAGAGGAACAGGGAAGAAAGAGAATTTTACTAAGATCTGAGTCCAGGCAGAGAAAATAGATTTTAAAAACCAAGAAGTAATTTTCACGTAGGATGGTTTCAGCAGGAAACTATCTGTCATGGTAGTGCAGATATTTCACATTTGAGAAGGAGCTCTTCGGATGTGACGAGCGTGGGGAAGTGGCACTTACAGCTCCATGTTGGCTTGATAAATGATAATTCATAATGAAGAGAAATCCTATAAATATAATGAATGTGAACGAGAATTCAGCCTGGACGCTCACAGGTCTATACACCAGAGATTCCATGCAGGAGAGAAACCGTATGGTTTCAGTGTGGAAGAGGCTACAGAGATCATCCTTAAACAACACGAGGGCAGCGCACCGTGGGGAAAATTTTATATGGATGTGAATACCGTGGAAAGGATTTTCAGTAGTCATTCATCCCTTATCAATACGAACAAATTCACACTCTAGAGAAACCCTATGAATGTGATGAAAGTGAACGAGAATTCAGCCATCAGCTAAACTTTATCCACAAAAAATAATTCATGTGGGGAAGAAGAAATCCTGTACGTACAACCAGCGTCAAAGAGCCTTCAGCCTGTGTCAGCCCCTTCACGTGCACAAGAAACTCATTCTGGGGAAGAACTCTACGACTGTAATGTACGTAGGAGAACTTGTAGCCAGATAAGTTGTCTTGATGAATATCAGAATATTTATACCAGAGAAACAATTTGAATAAAATAAATATGAGAAATCACGTGTATGCAGACATTCTAAACATAGCGAGTGAGGGAAGTCTTTAGTGATCACTCATCCATAAGTCAACATTAAAGTTCTAATACTGGAGGGATACTTAGGTGTTGAATCATTGTGGTAATACCTTCAGCTGGGTTCACATCAGAAAACTCATCCAGGAGAAATACGGTAACAAATCCTTTAAGAGACAACTGAGCAAACAACTCAGATTTTTGCCAAGGGACTTTTTTTTAAATATATATAAAATGAAGATGTAGGATTGTGAATTAGGCTTAGGAGATGCTGATCACAAGTAATAATTAAGGGGATGAACCCCCTTCAAAAGAATACTAATTAAGAATACTTAGTAAAGGTTATTGCTAACATGTCTTTTATAAGCATCAAGCATTCTGTTGAGTATGTGGGCAGGTTTTCCTTAATAATCCATCACTGTTGATTAGCTAGTATTTATTTTTTTATACTGTTAACAAACCATGATTGCAAAGAGTTTGAGGCCGTCAGAAAATAACCTTGAATGTCAACCAAAACATATGGTACACAAAGTTGTGTGTCTTACTTTGTTGATGTTAAACTGAATATATTCACAGAAAGGAAAAATGGAAATATGAATAACACGATTGGTAAGTGAACTTCAAGAAACTACTGTTCATAAGACCAATAAAATGGAAACAAAAGTGAGTACCTGTGCATAGAAAAACGGGGAGGGGGGAATACATGATGATACCATCTCACCATGAAATGCTGCAGCCACTAGAAATGACTGAGACCCAGCTCCAAGGCAGGGGTGTCCAACCTTTCCTTTCCTCTGCTGCATGTTGGAAGAATAAGAGTTGTCTTGGGCCGCATTTTAAATTCACAAACACTGACGAATGCTGATTGGCGAAAAGAAAGCCCCTGCATACTTTTCATGATATCTGACATCACAGATAAGCAAAAATCATCCCCACAAAATTAGCATGTGGCCCATGGGCCGCAGGTTGGACACCCATGACTTAGAGCTGTGCAAGTTGATATCCATGACATATCATTGGATTTTAAAAGTAAGCTGCAGAGAGATGGTAGATGTAATCTTATTTATGTAAAGCAAATAGGAAGGGATAAAATACCAAATCTGTGTGTACATATGTATATATTGGAGCTGTTGATAAGTATATTTGCTTAGGTAATAGTATGTGTCTGTGAGTACTTCGTGCTATCTTCTTAAGTGAATGGGCAAGTAAAAGAGAAAAGAAAACTATCTGAATAAAGGAGAAGTTCCAGATATATTATGAGCACATTCCTTTAAAATTATTTATGTATTTTAATTTGAGGGCTTCTATGCTCAAATTAATTCATAGGATTATTTTGGGAATCTGGTAAAATGGATTAATTACTCAGTAACCAAATCGTTTCCTTTTCTTGGGAATACAGTAAGTTACCAACTATAGTAGTAAAATGAGACTAAACTCATTTTAGGATCTTATTAGATACCCTTATTCCCTAGCTTATAAAAACGTCTTAAGGCAAGCATATCATACGTCCTATCCACAGAGAAGCTCAAAATTAGAAGCAGCAAATAAGCCTTACCAGCTAATTGTGCACTATTTATACCAGAGAAAGAGTATGAATTAAATAAACATGAGAAGTCAAAGTAAAACAGGTTATTCTGTTTGTTTTCTTTGTCATAGATGAGGATGGTCTTGGTATAAGTATTATTGGAATGGGTGTTGGAGCAGATGCTGGACTTGAAAAGCTGGGAATATTTGTCAAGACAGTGACAGAAGGTGGTGCTGCTGAACGGGATGGCAGGTAAACTAACCATTGTTGTTAATAACTTAAAATCTTAGGGAATTTTTTTTTTTCAAATTCTTTCAGTGGTAGCTCTCTTCTTCTTCTTTTTTTTTTCTAGCAGAATTTTCAAAGTGTTTCTCAGATGTAGAAATTGTTAAAACACTGAAATTACTTTCTCATATAAAGAAAGGCAGAATATCTGCTTTCTTTAATATATATTAGATAAATGGCTGGGTGGATCTATCTATCCATACCCACCTTTTCCCATCCATATATCTGTGTAGTGGAAGTGGGCAGAAACATGAGTATGTATGTAGTTAAAGCCCATGGACTGGGGGAGTCAGCAGGTAGTTTCATTTCAGAAGTGTTGAAACAAATAATAGTTCCAGCATTTTTGAAAACATAGAGATAGAAGATAGATTAGGAATTCTCATACTGCACTGATAGTAATTCTAGAGATTAGTGTTTTTCCAAATGTGTTTATCTCAAAACACAGCTTCTTCAGTGTCACCTAAACTTGTACAATTAAAATCTCTAGAAGGGTCTGCCCTCTGCATTTAAACATCCATCTTGGGTAAAACTCTGATGAACCGCAGAGCACATCATTGTTTAGTGTGCTGGCTTTCACCATCTCCAGTTTCGGGCATCTTTACAGAGTTTGATTAATCCATATACTAGGCTCCTGATGTATCAGGTTGAGGATAGAGACAGAAGGTTAGTGTCTTACAGAATACCTGAGACTGGATAACACATAATAAACAGAAATTTATTCTGGAGGGTGGGAAGTCCAGCATCAAGGTGCTGCAACCTGTGAGCGTCTTGCTATGTCATCCCCTGGCAGAAGGCAGAAAGGCAAGAGCTTGCTTGTGAGAGAGCAAGAGGGTGCCAAGTTCACTTCCCTCCTATACCCACTCTGGAGATAGTGCGTCCATTTCCATGATAGCAACATTAATCACCTCTTAAAGATCTCACCTCTCATCAATGTTGCCTTCAGGATCAAGTTTTCAACCCAAGAATTTTGGGGGGATACATTCAAACCGTATTCATATCATAGCAGTTGGGCACAGAAATAAAAGTAGACCCAAAAATATGACTGCCAAATTTAAAGAAATATCATCCCTTTTTTTTTTTTTTTTTTATGGAACATTGAATGAGTAGCTTGGATTTTTTTCACTGTTTAAATATATATTTATCAATCTTAGCAGAAAATAATAAAGCATGTTAAAAATAATTTTTGAATCTGGTGAGACTCATAGCAGTATTATTTCTTTGGTACTGCTAAAAACACATTGAAGGCTCAGCACCAGTAGCCCTGTGGTTAGGGCGTTAGCCACATACACCTGGGCTGGTGGGTTTGAACCCAGCCCGGGCGTGCTAAACAACAATGATAACTACAATAACAACAAAAATAGCTGGCTGTTGTGGTGAGCACCTGTAGCTTCAGCTACTTGGGAGGCTGAGGGAAGAGAATTGTTTAAGCCCAAGAGTTTGAGGTTGCTATGAGCTGTGATGTCATAGCACTCTACCAAGGGTGATATAGTAAGACTCTGTCTCACACACACACACACTGGATGGTTCTGAAGGAGAACTAAATTGATTTGTATATATAGAAAATTGCACTTTCTGTATTTTCTTTCCCATAAGACTGGGGACATTTTAGTCAGAAGCCTTGTTTGTGTTCCTGTCGCCGGTATTACTATAAAAGATACACTTAGTGCAGTACTTTGCACAGAGAAGAGTTGAAATGAACCTTTTGAGTGAATGTTCAGCTGACTACATATGTCACACTTAAAGAAAATGGGATAGGAATATTTCGTTTGGAAATAATTTATAAACAGTCTTCCTCCTTTTCAGAGTAGTTAAGAAGATAACCTCTTTGCTCTTTTAATGAATTACACAATGGTAATAGTATTTCCCATTATTAGTTTAGCATCTTTCTTCCAAGGGAGCTAAAATTTCCTGTAAAATCTACCTTATTTGTCATTAATTTGATGAAAAATTTTGAGGGATTTTAAAGTGATAGGAAATAATGTTTGTAGTTAACATTCAAACAACACTAAATTATTATGAACCTTCTCTGTTAAGTGAATTGGCCACAAAGCCAAACCAAAATGCAACTTGATTAAAAAACAAAAAGCTGGGAAATTTTCCAGACCTATTTATTTTTCTCTCATTCATTTTTAAATTAGGTTTGTTTTCTATTAACCCTATTTACTGACTTTTTTCTTTATCTTGCATAGTTTTTTTTATTTATACAGCCTTAGAACTTTGTGGCATCAGTCCCAGTGTGTATTTCCTCCTTGTAAATGAATGTTTACCTAGCATGCTAACCTTGCTGCTGTCATAATAGGCGCTTAATAAATGCCTCAGTGAATATAGTCAGAGATGTAACTTAATGTGATGAAATGAGTAGAATCTTCAAGGACATGCAGCCAGAAGTTTTTTTTTTTTTTTTTTTGAGATAGAGTCTCCAGCTGTCACCCTGGGTAGAGTTCTGTGGTGTCACAGCTCACAGCAACCTCAGACTCTGGGGCTTAAGAGATTCTCTTGCCTTAGCCTCCCAAGTAGCTGGGACTACAGGTGCCCACAACAACCCCTAGCTATTTTTGTTGTTGTTGTTGTTGTTGTTGTTGTTTGGCAGGCCAGGGCCATGTTGGAACCTGCCAGTCCCAGGGTATGTGGCCGTACAGGTGCTGCCCAGCCAGAAGTTTTCACTTCATTCACTCTAACAAATTATTTAATTTTCACGTTGTCTATGTTGCAGGGTTATTGTAAGTACTCAATAAGCTTATGAAAATAAGGAACCTTTCGTTTCTATTTGTGTATGTTCAACCAGTTTGAAATTTAGTAAAAAATAGTGATTATGGGGAAGTCTTGTGAAAAACTATTGAAAGGTGTACAACATATATACAGAATCATAAAATTTTGGTGGTTAGAGGGACTATAGAGATCTTAAAATTCGTGCATTTTATTTTATATGTGTAAGAAATTAAGTGTGTGTGTGGATGAGAAAATGAGAAAATAAGTGTAAGAAATTGAGTGTGCGTGTGTGGATGGGAAAATAAGTGGTCTCATAATTTGACCTATGACGGTTTTAATAGCTTTTAAATTATTATATTATTATTATTACCATCATTACTAGTGTGCTCATTTGCATAGTAAATATATACGGCTCTATGTAGTTTTTCAATCACAACTAAAAATGATAAAGTACTCTGGGGAGGTTATACTTCAGACCTTAGTTACTGAGGTTCTGGGTTAGATGTTCTCTGTAATAGTTCCTTGTTAGCTTTAAAAGGATAAGATTCTGTGTTACAGGTTTCTAGCTTGCTATAGTTTGGTAACACTTCCTGTTTAAGAAAACTTAACTTGGATCAATTTCAGATTTAGTCCTACTTCCCTCAAGTAATGTTAAATAAGCAAAAATATATAGTATAGAAAGTTTTTTCCCCCTCCCTTTTCTCCCATCTTCCTGCCCCCACATAAGAAGCCTTTTTTTCATTGTGATGTTTTTACTTCTAAGTGGCTCATAAACTCTCACCATATTTTGGGCACTTTTAAAGATTTGCCATGGGTACTTACCTCCTGATTTATCCAGGGTAGTTAAAAAGTTTAGAGTATCCTTATTCTTTGATATTATGTCTTGCTTCCTAAATTTTCTTTTGTTAAGCTCTTCATGTCTCTGTTTTCTCATATGATGCCTTAAGCATAGAGAGTGCTTAATAAATATTTGCAGTGCTTTCAAAACATTTTCTTGAGCCTAACTTTCTTTGTTTCTTTTAGTATTTGTGCTACTCTGACTCCTACAGAGTAGCTTGTAATGTCGCTCAAAGACGTGATCCCATTTCCACCTTCAGCTTTAAATTTTTAGTAAAATATTATTATATCTTTTAGGATTACACACAGGACACTTTCACACACTAGTGATTCTCCAGTCCTCTTTCCTGATTCCATGAAACAAAATTAGTTTTAAAATAGCAGAATTCAAAATGCCAAGTTGTAGAACAGAGGCCATTAATGATGCAGTTCTAAAATGGCAAATCACACGCACATAGGGGATCTGCTAATTTTGGTTCCTGTTTTTATTTCTCAAGCTTTTGTTTATCTTGACTTTTCTTTTCTTTTCTCCTTTCCTTTCCTTTCCTTTTCCTTTCTTTTTTTTTGAGACAGGGTCTCACTCTGTTCACAGCAACCTCAAACTCCTGGGTTCAAGTCATTCACCTGCTTCAGTTTCCTGCATAGCAGAGATCACAGGCATGCACCACAACTCCTGGCTATTTTTTTTTTCTTCTTAATTCCAGATTAATATAAGAGTACGAACAATTATGTTACATTGTTTGCATTGTTAGGTTAAATCCAAGTTGTAGTTGAACCCTTCACCCAGGAGATGTGCCTTATACCCCTACACTGTGCCCATTAGGTGAGAGCTTCCCAAACCCTCCCCCCAGTCTGTCTCCCTCCTCCCCCATAATTTAATTTAATTGTTTTTTTCTCTCATATGGGCATGTAGTTGTTCACTACTTGTTTCATATCAGTATTGAGTACATTGAATACTTGCTTTTCCATCCTTGTGATACTTAGGAGCTAATTTTTTAGTTTTCAGTAGAGACAAGGTCTTGTTCTTGCTCAGGCTGATACATCATCATTTTAAAGCACTATATTTTCTGTTTATTAGAAGAGATATCAGATATGAAATTAAGGTAGTATGTAATTTATCGTCATTCAAGTATTGGTTCTCATGATTTTAATTGTTTTTGACCATCTTTGGGAGTAATAGCAACACATAAAGCAGATGAACAGTTCTATTCTTATGCTTCTTCTGTAGCAAATTCACCCTCTCTGAGGACCCATCCCTGCTCTGAGTTACCCTCCAGCCTAGATGAACCCTGTATGGACACTGCTGTTTTAATTGAGTCTGTCACAATCCCTTAGTCAATGGGTTTCCTCTCAGTACACACACTCATGTCGCTCTTCTGATTAAATATTTTGCTTGTTGGATTATTATGGCTTTGAGATGAATTTTCATATACATTGAAAACTTCACTATCTCACTTTTAGGGAAGATCTCTGTTGACCCAAGTTCATTAATGTTGCCTCAGCTGGTCTCCCAGTCATTCATCTTTGGTTGCTTTGTTGTTATAAGCCCTGTGAGGTAGGGTTTAGTTTTTTTTTCCCTTCCCAGAAACATCGTGTCAATAAATAACTATCCAGTAACATTAAACAAAACCTAGAATAGTCCAACTTATGTATTTTCCTTAGCGTTATGCCCACTGATTCTGGTTTTTAGATTAAGAATCAGGGCGTCTCAGCACTATCACAGTGAGGCTCACGGGCAGTGGTGCTGCACACTTTGGTTTATTGTAAGCACATGGAAACTATTGAGGAATTGGCCAGGATGAGAAGGCTTTACAACCTAGCCAGGTACATTCCCATAAATTCCATTCCAGTCGACAGTGTTTCCAGGGGAAACAGGCTATTTCCTCTGCTACTCTGGAAAATTTTTGGAAAGTCAAGATTGTTCATAGAACTGACTACTCTTTGTACTATGGGGCTGTCTGATACAGACCTCTGTCTGTGTCATTTTTACCACCAGGAGTCATCTCTTGTCTTTTCTGTGCTTTTAATTATAGCCAAGATTTACTATTCTGTGAGATTGCACCTGAAAGTTGTATCTCACAGGGCAAGAGATGCAAGCAAAGTGGATCCCTACCATGATAATCCATTTGCATGTTCAGTGTACTACTGGCTCATCTGTGGTAGGAATAAACTTGAGCTCCATAGAAAGATAAATCGAAAAGCCCCTCAAATAGCAAACTCCATAGAACTCTCCTCCTTCCCTCCCTCCTTCCTTCCTTTTTAAAATTTAAAGATGGTTTTTCTTTTCTGTTTTTTTTAATTGTATATCAGCTTTTGAGATCTTTTTTCTCATTTTTTTGGAATGAGAAATTTAAAATAAATATTGCTTTCATGGAAAAATAATCAAACCAAATATTGTCCCTGTTTCTATTGCGTGAAGTGCTTTACAGCTTGAAGCTCTTCTGTCTTCTTGGTGAGCACTTCTGGTGCTCTTCATTCCTTTGGGAGCTCAGTCCATATTTCCTTATAGTATCATGTTCCTTCTCCCTGGACCATTTCCTTTAACACTTTTATTTTATTATTTCTTTGAGAGAGTCTCACTCTGTCACCACGATTAGAGTGCTGTAGCATCATAGCTCACAGAAACCTCAAACTCCTGGGTTCAAGTCATTCTCCTACTTCAGCCTCCTGAGTAGCTGGGACTGTAGGCTCCTGCTACAACGCCTGGCTAGTTTGTTTTGTTTTGTTTTCTATTTTTAATAGAAATAGGGTCTTGGGAGGCGCCTGTGGCTCAGTGAGTAGGGCGCCAGCCCCATATACCGAGGGTGGCGGGTTCAAACCCAGCCCCGGCCAAACTGCAACAAAAAATAGCCGGGCGTTGTGGTGGGTGCCTGTAGTCCCAGCTACTTGGGAGGCTGAGCAGAAGAATAGCCTAAGCCCAGGAGTTGGA
>CAUYQV010045564.1:0-62227 GCA_963574575.1 Galagoides demidoff
CTCATTTAGGGCTCGGCGCCTGTGGCTCAATCGGCTAAGGCGCCAGCCATGTACACCTAAGGTGGCGGGTTCGAATCCCCAGCCCGGGCCCGCCAAACAACAATGATGGCTGCAACCAAAAAAATGGCCGGGTGTTGTGGCGGGTGCCTGTGGTCCCAGCTACTTGGGAGGCAGAGGCAGGAGACTCGCTTGAGCCCAGGAGTCGGAGGTTGCTATGAGCTGTGATGCCATGGCACTCTACCCAGGGGGATAGCTTGAGGCTCCGTCTCAAAAAAAAAAAAAAGAATTCAATATTGGTGCAATACTACTAAGTAAAGGCTTTGTCCAGACTTTGTCCAGATTCCACCAGTTTTTACATGCTTATTTGCAGGGTACATGTGAGCATGTGTGTGGATGAGCGTGTGTGTTTGTGTGTATACAGTGTGTACTCCTATATCATTTCCTTTCAAATATAGATTCGTATTACCACTGCAAACAAAATACAGAAGTATTTCTTTACTACCTAAAAGTACATTTGGAGTGGTTCAAATTCATTCTGTTTTCGTATTTTGCTAGCTGGTAGATAAGTAAACTGAACTGGTTTACTTTATCTTGTTAATATCTTCATCATCTCTTCACCAGGGAGGAGGTGGGGTATTTCATTTCCATAGTGCCTATATCAGAATCTGGCATAAAGAAGATTTTCAATGGATAAATAATTTATTTGATTTGACTTCAGTGCCACAGTTTACTTTATAGTTACCATAACATAGTATTGGTACCATAACATAGTGTTTGGTTACCATAACATAGTCTGACAGACTAGATGGCTAAAACAATGCATGTTTATTTCCTTGCAATTCTGGAGGTTAAATGTCCAAGGCCATTCTGCTGAGGCCCACCTTATTAGCTTTTAGGTGGCCATGTCCTCCCTATGTCTTCACATCATCTTCCCTCTGAGTCTATCTTCCAAGCTCCTCTTCTTAAAGAACACACAGTCTTTGGCCCATTGAATAGGGCCCACCTACATGAAGTAATTTTATTATCTGCTTTAAGACTCTGTATCCAAATAAGTCACATTCTACTGTAGGAGGGAGTTAGGACTTCAACATGTTAATTTTAGAGCTACACAACTGCAAATCACTTGCCTTCACCAATTTATAATCTTCATAAGACCAGAGTCATCTGTGAGTTAGCAAAACATATCCCTGAGTAAACAGAAGATCTTTAAATAATTTGACCACCTGAAATTTGTTATTTGTGCATTCATTTGATAATCAGAGATTGGAAAATCAAAGACATCAGTGAAAACTCCCATTTGTAAGACTCCAAAGTGCTTACTGATTTTACAGTGGTGTTTTGAGAAGGCAGAGACTTCCCCAAACATTCAGTCACATCCAGCCATAGCAAAATGGGTTGATGTTGGGATTGCGTAAGTCTGTAGGCTTCATGTACCTAAAAATCAGTAGTTTGGCTCCTAATTTTACAAATTAGAATATAAATAGTTATGATTTGTTTAATCACAGTGAAATTTGTGGTGGCACTAAGTTGGAAATATTTTAATTTTATGTGCCTTTTGTATACTACAAGAATCATGGCAGCACAAACTATTTCCATTGCAACATATCAACAGATTAGAGTAGATAAAACAAACAACAACAAGCAAATCTACCAAATAAGAACAGTAAAAAGGGCAGCTCCTGTGGCTCAGTGGGTAGGGCACTGGCCCCATATACCAAGGGTGGAAGATTTGAACCTGGCCCCAGCCAGCTAAAACAGCAATGAGAATTGTAACTAAAAATAGCCGGCCGTTGTGGTGGGCGCCTGTAGTCCCAGCTACTTGGGAGGCTGAGGCAAGAGAATCGTTAAAGTCCAAGAGTTGGAGGTTGCTATGAGCTCTGACTACACAGCACTCTATCTAGTGAGTGACCTAGTGAGACTGTCTTCAAAAAAAAAAAAAAAAAAAAAAGAATAGTAACAAGAAATCTAGGCTTCTCTTGTAACTTGAACATAAAACATTACAACCTGAAAACAAGAAAAAAAAACAAAACAAAACATTACAAGCTCTTCAGTGGTATCCCTTTTAAACATTTTTATTGATCTACACAAAAATCTTGAAAGCCCATGTGGTTGAAACTGAGGAGGTCTGAGATTAAGTGAAAACTAATAATTATAGGCTACATGATTTTACACAATTCACTCACTATTTCTTTCTAATTTTTCATCAGTGAAAGGGGATAAGTTCAGTGACCACTGTGCAGGGTCATTCTAAACTTCACATAAACTTATAGGTCAGAAGATATTTAACTCTAAAGACCTATGCCAAAATTAATGATTAGTATTATTCTTTCATCTTAAATGCTGTATATCTTGGTTCCAAAATTGAATCTATACATTTAACTGATTTTTCATTCTCTTTTATTTTATATTCATTCAGTAATTATTTATTTCCAACTGAAAATCATCATTTCACCAATATAGAAAACATGTATTTTTAGTACTATTTCAAAATATAGGAAACGACATTAGCTTTTTATAACTTTCCAGTCTCTTAAATAATGGATGAATTTTTTTCTTTCTTGTTTATAATAAACACATAGGATTACCTTTCTATCAGACTTCCTATCACTTTTTCAATATAATTCAAAAGTTTAAATGTAGTGATTCATGACATCTTATGTTTTACTATGCTGAATTTCAAATTATTATTAGGCAGATTTGAAGGAAAATTTAATATTTAGTTTCCTATTACAAAGGATTGTTTTGGCTTTGCGTAAAAATCATATTTGCAAAAAATAAAAATGAATTATTTATTACTTTATTACTGAAATTATTTTAAGAAACTGAATTCACATGTAAAACACAATAAGATTAATGGAGGAAAATCAGTATTTTTCTTAAAAATCCCATTTACCTAGTTTTAAAGAAATTATTTCTTTGTTTATACTTACTAAATAAACATTAAAGCAAAATGTAGTTCCACACAACAATCACTGTCAAATCCAAAAAATGTTAATACTTACCATATATTATGTATATTTGCTATCTGGTGGGGCTCATTTCCATTTTATTAATTCAAATGATACTTTAGTTTTAATTAGATTTCATTTATATTTAAGCCCTATAGGTTTAATATTAGAAATACATAATCCATTCACAAAATATTACTAAATTTTTGCTATTTTATTTAATCAATAAAATGATAAACTTGGATTAGTTGGAATAAAATGTGATATCACCTCTTGTTCTTTGTTTATTGCCCTTAATATAGAAGTGTAATAGAATTCAGTAATTTTCAATATAGTCATAGATACTATTGCTTCTAGCTAACCATATTTTGATTAATGCAGATGTTAAGTCTAATTTGATCTAAATTCTCTGTGGATATTAGTAATTAACATAATAACTATTGCCTGAGGTTGTGTTAATTTTTATATTAGAAAAATGATTTTTCGTAACCACAGGCTTAAATTTTATTTTATTCAAAATAGAAATCATAGCACATTATATAGTAAATTTCAGGTATATCAATTCTTAGGGAGTACAACCTATCGGCAAGAAACTCAACTGGAATCTTCAATTATCTTAACATACAATATTTTCTGTAAAAATGCACTAAAATTTAGTAACTGTAGCACACTCTGCAGTGCTAATATAACCCTGCTAATAGTACCAGGACTTTAAATAGCTAACATCTGTGTCTCTGCCTGGTGCTCTTCATTACTCTTTTCAGAAACTTTTTACTCTATTTTTCCCAAACTACCAGATTTGTAATTTATGTCATCAGAGTAAACTATCCAGTATCTCTCCTTGCTGCTAATATTGCCAGATACCCAACTCAACTTTCCCTCGCCGTGATAATGTAATTCTTCATTTGCTGTCTAATTCACCCAAATTCTGCTTTGATAATTTCGTGATCATTTTCATGTAGATGAAAATTTCAAATTAAGTTTCATTTCTTTCTTCTCTTCTGATATCTTTCCCAGGGTGGGAAAGATAACCACATAGGATTACCTTTGGATTATCTTTCCCAGGGTGGGCACCGAAGCCTCGCACCTGCTCCTGGAGACCTGGCCCCTCCTCCCTGGCCCCACCCTACTTATTAGCTTGCTGGCTGAGCTCATTCCAGTGACCCTTGTTCCCTCCCTGGCCCTCTGGGTCCCAACCCCAGGATGGCAGGCTGCTCTACTGGGCTGCCTTGGCTGGTGGGCAGGGACCACTTCTCTCACGGATCTGATCCTTGAGCCCATAAGAGTTTCTGTCAAGCACTTGGGGGACATCGTGTGTGTGCACGTGCACCTTGTATCTCCGGAGAAAAACCATGCTTTTGTGTCCTGTGAGTAGCTGCAGCTCCCAAGGTGCCTGCTCTCAGCTGAGGTGAACAAAATGCAGATCAGGAACTAGCATCAGGAAGGAGGGGTTCCAGAGCAGACAAGCCTGGTCCCCAAGGTCCCTGCCCATCCCTGCAGCCATACCCCAATTGCTTTAATGGGTAGTTTTGCCAAAACCTCTCAATACCAAGAGGCTGCAGCTGTCTTCAAGGACTATGCCCATGTCCCTCGTGCCAGGGACGTGGTTCTTCCTTCTGGTTCCTTGGGGGAACAGGACCCACACTGGGCTGAGGCGCCTACGGCAAGCAGTAGGTTGCATCCTGGGGGCCCTCCTTGCGGGTGTGGATGTTGCTGACCCACAGCCCACTGCTCCGGTTCCACTGCCAGAACAGCCTGTCCCCTGGAAACAAGGCTGCTGCATCCAGCTGCTTCCCGGGAAGCACTGCAGCCCACCTAGCTTTGCAGTGGCTGCTAATAAAGATGGGAGCTGTCCAGGGAAGATGAAAAAAAAAATGGATTCTCTCCCTGGCTACTTACTTTCATGGATGTACTTTATACAATATCCCATTACTGAAAAATTATATATTCTTTGTCATTTAAATTTATTCAACTAGCAACTCCTTTGTTTCCTTTTCTAATATTATAGTCTGAACAATTCTAGAACTCCTCAAGAACCTAAAATTGTTGTTTCTACTACATGGACACTGTGTGATACTGTGTTTAAACATTTATTTTTATTATATTTTGCTTTGATTCCCTTATTTGTAATTTTTTTTTTTTGGCAGTTTTTTAGCTGGGGCTGGGTTTGAACCCACCACCTCCGGCATATTGGGCTGGTGCCCTACTCTTTGAGCCACAGGAACTGCCCTCCCTTATTTGAAATTTTAAACATATATTTACGCATACCATTTGGTTGCTTAGGTTCTCCAAAAAGTAGTTGATTGAAGGTTGATTCAAAAGATTTGGGTAAACTTACTTTGAAGGGTCAAGAAAAAGGGAACGACAATAAACAGAACATAATTTTGTATTTTGGTGTAGATCTGACACCTGTGAGAGGAAAGGAAGAAGGAAAGATTAGCTAGGATGAGCCTCACAAAGCTGCTGCAAGTTAGGACTCCCATGCAAAGTCTGCAGTCAGTGTCTTGATTTTGGACTTCTTAGCCTCAGGAACTATAAGAAAAAAATTTCTGTGGTTTCCACTCCACTTGGTCTATATGCTATTTTGTTACACACATTTTGAACAGACTATGACAAAACGTCTAAACTATACAGAAATTATCCCCTATAAACAGTTATCAATTCCGTGATAAAAGAGCTAAGTATGTTTCTTTTCCTAAGAAATAATGCTAATGTGTATAAAGTTGTATTTCAATTATCAGAGATGTCATATTATTGCTCATATATTCTGTCTTTCTTTGCACTCTCCCGATAACATATGTTTCATGACCTATGTTTCAAAACAGCACCATTGAGGTAGAACTGGCATACAATAAACTTCATGTACTTCAAGAGCACAACTTGATAATGCTTTGGATATCTATACATTCATGAAAACATCCTAGTCATCAAGATAGTATACATATTATTACCTAAAATTTTTCTTATACTCCTTTGAAATCTATTTCTCTATTTCCTTTGCCCCTTCATTTATAAAGCTATTTGCTTTTTAGCAGTATATACTAGTTTGTAACTTTTAGATTTTTATAATAATAGAATTATAAAATTATAACTTTTTTCCTCTTTTTATTTCTGAGTGAAATAGAAATTAGTGCTTTTTATTTCTTCATGATAACATCACACAAATTATTTATATGCTGTTAACAATACTACACTTTTAAAATTAGTTTCAGGTGCACTGTTTCTAATGTGAAAATAAGTTAACTGTAAAACAGCCTCAGGCAAGTCCTTCGGGGGTTATTCCAGAAGACGGTCTTGGTATCACAGATGATGACAGCTCTATGTGTGTTACCGTCCCTGAAGACCTTCTAGTTGCTCAAGATGTGAAGGTGAAAGACAATGAAGCTGATAATCCTGACCCTGTGTAGACCTATGCTAATGTGTTTGTGTCTTAATTTAAATCAAAAAATTTAAAAAGTTAAAAAAAGTTTGAAAATAGAAAAAAATGCCTATAACGTAAAACGATAAAGAGAGAACCTATTTTTGTATAGCTGCAAAGCATTTTTGGGTTTTAATCTAAGTGCTATTGAAAAAGTCAAAAGGTAAAAAGTAATATAAAAGTTTATAAAGTAGAAAGTAATTTAAAAGTTATAAAGTCACAGAAGTCAAAGTTAATTTATTTTTTGAAGAAAGAAAAATGTTTTTAATGAATTTAGTGTAGTCTAAGAGTCAGTGCTTGTCAAGTCTGCGAAGTACCCAGGAATGTTCTTTCTATACCTTCATCTTCACTCACCAGCAGCCCAGATCAACTTCCAGTTTTGCAAGCTCTGTTCCTGGTAAGTACACTATTCAGCTGTACTGTTTTTTATCTTTTAAATTGAACTTTCACTATACCTTTTCTAGGTTTAGATAGGTAAATATTTCCTACTGTGTGGTATTTGCTTACAATATTCAAGGGGGCAATCTACTATAGAGGTGTGTAGTCCAGGAGCAATAGACTATATCCTATGGCCTAGCTATGTAGTAGGCCAGACCATCTAGGTTATGTAAGTACATTCTGTGATGTTCACACAATGACAAAATCACCTAATGATGCATTTCTCAGAAGAATTCCTTGACATTAAGTGACACAGGACTGTGTACTATGACCCAAGTCCTTTTGTATTTATTGAGACTTATTCTTCAGTATATAGCTTATTTTGTTAGATATTTTTGCTGCATTGGAAAAGGACGTATATTGAGTTCTTGTTTGGTGAAGGGAATATTCTTAAAATATTAATTATGACAAATCTGTTGATAGTGAAGTTCAGGTTTTCTGTTTCCTTGCTGGTTTCCTATTGACATATTCTATCAGATATTAAGAGAAAGATATCAAACTATCTGACTATAATTCTAAATTGTCTAGTTTATGTATGTCTATTTATCCTTGCAACACTTTCAGTTTTTACTTCTTTTGCTTCATTTAGAAATCGTTATTAAGTTAATAGATGTCTAAGATTAATAATAATTTGAAGAACTAACCACTTATTATAAAATGACTGGTTTAAAAACTTACTGGTATAATCTTTGCAAAATCAACTTTGATATTAATATACCAAACTAAACTTTCTCCTGACAATTATTGGTATATCTATTTCCATAATTTCATTTTAAACCTATGGATGTCTTTCCATTTAAAGTTTTGTAAGTAGCTTATAGTAGGATCTCAATCTTTTAATATGATCTGAAACTGTGACTTTGAATTGGTGTGTTCAGGCCATTTACATTTTATTTTGTTTTATTTTTCATTTTATTTTTGGTTGACATACAATTGTATACATTCATGGGATACAGAATAATGTTTTGATACATGTATTCAAAGTGTAATGATCACATCAGGGTAATTAGGATATCAATCACTTCAAGCACTTATTATTTCTTAGTATTAGGAAAACTCAAATTCCTCTTTTCTACTTTTCTGAACACATGCAATAAATTAATGTTAACTATATCCACCCTAGAGTGCTAGAGAACACCAGCACTTATTTCTCCTATCTATCTGTAATTTTGTGTCCATTAACCAACCTCTCCCTATCCACACCCAAAACCATAAGCTTTCTAGCCTCTAATAGCCATAATTGTTCTATTTCTGTTTCAAATCCCACATATGAATGAGAATACACATTATTTGTTTATCTGTGCCTGACTTATTTCACTTAACATAATATCCTCCAGGTTAATCTATGTGGCTGCAAAGAATAGGATCTCATTTTTTTCTAATGGATTATGAAATTCCATTGTTCATCTATAGCATATTTTCTTTACCTATTAATCTATTGATGCATATTGGCTTTTGTGAATAATGCTGCAATAAACAAGGGGATACCAATAGCTTTTCCACACACTGATCTCCTTTCCTTTGGATATATAATCAGTAATGGGATTGCTGGATTATTTGATGTTGATGATTCTATTTTTAGTCCCCTCCCCCTTAGTAGCTGTATTAATTTAAATTCCCACCAATTTAGTATAAAAGTTCTCTGAATTCTCTTCATCTTATTATTATTATTTTGATAATAGCCTTTCTAACTGGCACAAGGTAATATCACATGATAGTTTTGATTTCCATTTTTCTGATGATGTAAAGCATTTGAGTTTGTATTTTCATATGCTTGTTGGTCATTTGAATGTCTTCTTTTGAGAAATGTCTATTGAGATCTTTTGAGGAATTTTTTAAACAGATTTTACTTTTTTTTTTTTTTTTCTGTAGTGTTGACTGATTCCTTTTATACCCTGGATATTAGTTTCTTGTTGAATGAGGAGTTTTCAAATATTTTCTCTCATTCTTCCAGTTGGCTCTTTCTTTTGTTGATTCTTTCCTTTGCTATACAGAAGTGTTACAGTTTGATATAGTCTCATTTGTTTTTGTTTTTGTTGCCTGTGTTTTAAAAAAACTTACCCAGTAAATCTTTGCCTGGACCAACTTCCTGAAGCATTTTCCCCATGTTTTCTTCTAGTACATAGTAGTTTTGAGGTTTCAGGTAAACAAACCTTTACTTATTTGAGATGACTTTTATATTTGATGAGAGATTGGAGTCTAGTTTATTCTTCTCTATATGGATATTCAGTTTTCCTGGCAACTTTTATTGAAAAGAGTGTTTGTGCCCAATGTATGTTCTTGGAGCCTTTATTAAAAAGTCATTTGGCTGTAAATACATGGATTTGTTCCTGTGTTCTCTACTCCATTCCTACATTTTATTTTTCTCTCTCTCTTTTTTAATACTAAGGTCATGCTATTTTGGTTACTGTAACTTTATAGTATATTTGAAATTGGGTAAGGGTGATGCTTCTACTTTTGTTCTTTTAAGTCAATATTGCTTTGATTATTCAAGCTCTTTTTTGGTTTCATACATGTGTTAGAAGCATTTATTCTATTTTTTGTAAAAACTGTGATGGTATATTTAATTGAATTTCTGGATTGCTTTGTCTAACATGGTCATTTTGACAATATGAATTTTTCCAATCCATGGGCATAAGATAGCTTTCCTTTTTTTAGTGTCCTTTTCAATTTCTTTCATAAGTATTTTCTAGTTTTAATCAGGCAGGCCTTTTATATCCTTAGTTAAATTTATTCCTAGTTATTTTAATATTTTTGTAGCTATTGTAAAGGAGATTGCTTTCTTGATTTCTTTACCAGATAGTTCATTATTTATTCATAGAAACTCTTTTCTATGTAATGTTTTTAGGCTTAAACTTTGACTGTAAATTTTAACAGTTTTTTGGTGGCATCTTTTGGTTTCTCTATATACAAATTACGTCATCTGCAAAGAAGTACAATTTGACTTTTTTTTTCCTAATTTGAATGCCATTCATTTTGCTTTATTTCCTAATTGTTGTAGCTAAGACTTACAGTATTATGTTGTATAAGAGTGTTACAAGAGGGCATTGTCATCTTGTTACAGTTCTTAGAGAAGAATCTTATAGATTTTCTGTATGATGGAGCCTTGGGTTTTTCATATATGGCCTTCATTGTGTACAGGTATGTTCCTTCTGTATCTAATTTGTTGAATTTTTATCATGAAGTAATGCTGAATTTTATCAATTAATTTTTCTGTATTTATTGATGATTTTTTTCTTAATTCTTGTGAATATGATGTATTAAGTTTATTGATTTTATCAATAATACATGTTAAATCAACTCTATAAATATTTCTTTATCATAATGTATTATCTTTATGATGCACTGCTTGATTCAGTTTCCTGGTATTATGTTGAGAATTTTTGCATCTATATTCATCAGGAATATTGGCCTGAGGTTATCTTTCTTAGTTGCATCTATTTGGTTTTCAGGTAAGAGTAATACTGACCTTGTTTATGAGTTGAGGATTACCTCCTCTTCTTTTTTATGTATTTTTTGAATAGTTTAAGAATAATTTATGTTAGAATTTCTTTGTACCTTTGGTAGAATTTGGATATGAATCCATCTGGTACTAAATTTTCTTTATTGGGAAACATTTTATTATTAATTCAATTATGTTTCTAATTATTTGTTGGTCTTTCAGATTAAATCTTAGTAGTTTATATGTGTTCAAGAATTTATATATTTTTTGTGAATTTTTATTCATGTTTTCCAATTTTTTTGGTCTTACAATTAAGATTAGCCTTGAACCATCCTTTATATTTCTGGAATATCAATGGTAACATTTTTCTTTTTGATCTAAATGTTTATTCCTTAAAATTTTACTCTAAGTACTGTGAAACTATACCAGAGTAGACAAAATGAATCCTTGTGAGTAAAATGAGAAACAACAAAAACAGAACCAAAAGCCATAACAGGGTGAGGGATTGGACACTTATTCTTTTGGTACTAACTTCCACAGGTTTTCTTTTCTGTAATTAAAAAAAAAAACACATGTTCCTTAAAAAAAGAAAGAAAAAATTGCTGGAACAACTATTGCTGAAAATTTCCCAACTGAATGTGATTGACTAACGCCAGAAGATGAAACTGCCTGCTTCTCAGTCCCACTACAACTTTGATGGGATGGAGGATTAGTCTTAAAATCATTTTCTCCTATTAAATTAGTCACAAACCTCAAGCTAGTTTTAACAGTTTATAGAGAATGTGCACAAACTGTCTTTGTTCCTGACAATCCACCCTTTGACCTTTTTCAATTTTTTTTTTTTTTAATTTTGAGACAGAGTCTCACTATGTCACCCTTGGTAGAGTCCATGGTGGCATAGCTCACAACAACCACAAACTCCTGGGCTTAAGTGATTTTCTTGTCTTAGGCTCCCAAGTACCTGGGACTACAGTGGCCCGCCACAACACTCAGCTATTTTTTTGTTGCAGTTGTTTAGCTGGCCTGGGCCAGGTTCGAACCTGCCACCCTCAGTGTATGTTAAGGTGACCAGACATCCCACTTTTGGTGGGAAAGTCCCAATTTTTAACAATTTGTCCCGTGTCCCGGGGCATTTTAAAAAAGTCCTGATTTTTGGAAAGAATGCTCAACAAGCTAGGGAACAATGGGAGAACGGGAAGGGAATATATGATTTTGGGCTGCTGAAAAGGTTAATGTAACTCCATTTGGGAATGAAGAGGTTAATGTAACTTCATTTGGAAATGAAAAGGCTAATGTAAACTCCCTACTCCCCTCCTGGACAAGGTAGCCCAGGTGGAATCAGTATCAGAAAGATACTGACTCCCTCCCTGCTTCTAGGCAAGGACAATTAGCTCAGAAGGAACCAAACTGTCTGGAACAAACAAGAAGCACCCCCCCCCCCCCCCCGGGTTTCTAAACATAAACAGCTCAACTAATAGCCTCCACCTTTCCCCCACCCCCTGCCATCAATTGTCCCGCTTTACCAATGTTAAAATCTGGTCACCTTAGTGTATGTGGCTGGCACCATAACCACTGTGCTACAGGCACCAAGCCTGACCTTCTTCTCTTAAAGAGAAAAATTTCATCCCATTTTCATGCTAAAACTCCACCTTGAAATGAACATGGAATATATGTTACATATATTATCAAATTTAGCCACTGTTCATGTGCCTACCTGTCCTATAATTATCCACAGGATGTCTCCAAACCTGTATATATATGTATGAGAGACAGATCTTAAGGCCTAATAGGCAGCTTCCCTCTCCCTTCTGAAGGAGCACTTCTGCTTCTCTCTGGAGGTTGTATTCTCCAATCTGCAGGTTATTTTCTTGAAGAAAAAGTTTTTTTCTTTTTCTTCCTTTGTAAATCTTATGTATTTAGTTAAGAGAATTGCTTTTGATGTAAGTACAGGTTTGGGTATGTTGTTTCTATTTTCACTTGTTTTAATAAATGTTTTGAATTTTTCTTAAATTTTCATTAACTCATTGGTTATTCAGAAATGTGTTGTTTCATTCCCATGCATTTGTACAGATTACAAAGTTTCTTTTGTCCCTAATTTCTAGTTTTATTCCATTGTGGTCTGAGAAAATATAGTTTCATTTTTTAAAAATTTGTTGAGACTCATTATGTGGCCTAACATATGGTCTATTCTGGAGAATGGTCTATGTACTTATAGGAATGTGTATCCTACAGCTGTTGAAAGAAATCTTCTGAAAATTTAGGTCTATAATGCTGTTTAAGACTAATGATTCTTTTTAAATTTTCTGTCCAGCTGAGAGTGGAATTGAATTCCCCAACTATTATTCAACTGGAGTCTGTCACTTTCTCTAGCTCTCATAAATATATAATTATCTTCTTCAATTCTTTTTAAGCTTTTTTTTTTTTAAGCCTATTTTTTCTAGGCCAGGGACAGTGGCTCACACCAGTAATCCTAGAATTCTGGGTGAACAACCTGGGTGGATTCCTTGAGTTCAGGAGTTCAGGACCAGCCTGAGCAAGGTGAAGACTCCTGTCTCTATTAAAAATAGAAAAAACAAGCCAGGCATTTAGGTGGGTACCTCTAATCCCAGCTACTTGGCAGGCTGAGGCAGGAAGATCACTTTAGCTGAAGAATTTGAGGTTGCTGTGAGCTATGGTGCCACAGTACTCTACTGAGGGTGACAAAGTAAGACTTAAAAAAAAAAGCATATTTTTTCTTATGTAAGTATGGGCTCTTCCTGCGTATTTTTGGTTTTCATTTGAGAGGAATATATTTTTAATCCCCTCATTTTCAGTCCATGTATGTCTTTACAAGGGAAATTTTTAGGGAGCATGTAGTTGACTAGTTATATCCATTCAGATAGTCTTTATGTTTTAATTTAGGGGGGATTTAAAGTATTTATGTTTGAGATTGTTGCTAATGTATATGGATTTACTCCTCTCATTTTGTTAATTGTTCACTGCTTGTTTTGCTTATCTTTGGTTCTTTGCTTCCTCTTACTGGTTTATTTCAATAGTTTGGTGCATTTCTATGGGGATAACTTCTGATTACTTTCTCTTGCTAATTTGAATATTTTATCTACTGGTGAGTTTGTTATTTTACTGAGTTTTAATGATGTTAGATATACTCATTTTGCTTTCACTTGTACGACTCCAGTAAACATTTCTTGTAAGTCTGGTCTAGTGGTAAAGAATTTCCTTAGTTTTTGATTTTTGAAGAAGACTTTGTTTTTCTTTAATTTCAAAATGGTAGCTTTGCTATCTTGTTTGGCGGGAATTTTTGTTGTTATTTGTTTGCTTATTTGTTTTTAGCACTTTGAATACATCATCTCTTTCTTTGTGGGGCTGCAGAGTTTCTGCTAGGAATCTGCTATTAATCTCATGGAGATTTCCTTATATGTGACTTGATGTTTTCACTTTGTTTTTGGAATTTTCTCTTTACCTTTAACATTGGAAAGTTTGACTATAATGTGCTTCACAGAAGATCTGTTTGGGTTGAATCAATTTGGAGATGTATGAGCTTCCTGTATCTATATGTTTATATCTCTCCCAAGATTTGGCGCATTTTCAGCTATTTCTTTTGTTAAGTGGTTTTCTATGTTTTTTCCCATTTCTTCTTCTTCTAGGACTGCCAATTTTTATTTATTTATTTATTGCTTAATGTTGTCCCATATGCCATGTCGGCTTTCTTCATTTTTTAAAATTCTTTTTTCTTTCTTTTTTTATATTTATCTGACTGTTTAGTTTCAGAATACCCATCTTCCTGTTCATAAATTCTTCCAACTGCTAGATGGACTCTATTGTTGAAACTTTATTTTTTATTCTATTTACTGAGTTCTTCAGTTTCATAATTTGTTTGGCTCTTTTTTGTTATTTCCTTGTAAAAGTTTTCATTCAGATCATGAATTGCTTATCCGATTTATTTGTATTGTATATTTGTTTTCTTTTATATGTCATTGAGTTTTATTTAGATCATCACTTTTTCATTCCTTTTCAGCCACTTCATATATTTCCATTTCTTTCAGGTTATGTTAGTGGATAATAAATGCGTTCACTGAAGATGTCATATATTTTTCCTTTTCCATGTTTCTTGTGTCCCTATGTTGGTATCTGTGGATCTGGTATAACAATTATTACAATTTTATTAAATAGATTTTGTAGGGAAAGACTTTTTCCATAGATATAGTGTTTGTTTGGCACGATGCTTGGGCTTTTTCTCTTGGTGGGCATATTAGTGTAGTCTCTGTGTTTTCTTTGTTTATCAGAAGTATCCGTGTTGTCAAAGTTTTCCAGTGGCTTAAGCTACAGTTTTTTGTGACAGTGTTTGACCAGTGTTTTTGGCAGATGTGACTGTTCTGGTGATGGATAATTCCAGAACTTGCACCCTTCAGGTGGTGAGTGGGCATTGGCTGTGGTGGCTGTGGACCTTTCCTATAGTCAGTATTGCAGGTGTGGACTGCTAGGGAATGTCTTACTCTTTCCGCACAATAGGGAGTCCCTCTGGGCTGATCCCAGTAAGTTGCTTCCCTTTCCTCTCTTTGCTACTATGTTGAATTTCCATGTCTCAAAGAATCTTTTTCACTTCTTTGCTGAATTCCAGAATTCTCCCTTAAATGCCATATTTGATATTTTGTAGTGTAAGTGCTAGGTGCCTGTGGTCAGACATATTGATCTAAGTCTTCCATTTAATTTTTTTAATTGTTAATAGTTTGACAGATCAAAATCTGTCATCTTGCTACGTCTTTTCCATTTCTTTGAGCTAATCTGTGCTCCCCATTTATATATTTTTTTGCTCCCCATTTATCTTTATTGAGTAGTATTATGTTGACCAATGAATAAAGAGCATATATTTTTCTTCAAAATATTCCTTCTGTTCACCTGTGATCTCTCTGATCTCCCGTCTTGAAAATTTTATTTTCCATGCTATCTTCAGACTTAGGTATATCTCTTGAAGTCATGGAGAACACAGGCCTCTTCCTAGTTTCCATTTTTAATTGCTACAATTCTGAAACTATTTCAAGGTAGCAAACTCAAGTTACTGTAAGAGTTCATCTTGTTTCCCATTTCTGAGAGTTACTGTCCTTCAATACCTTAACCCAATGTCTTAAAATTTTTGTTTTGTGTACTTTTTGTTGGTATTTTTCTTGACCAGTTCAGGGAGACTGATTAGGCTATGTCTGGTCTTTTCCACATCATGTTGCCTGGAAATAGAAACTGACCCAGATAATTTTAAATATTAGCGTGGTCTTTTCTTATTTCTTTCCCTCTTCTTCCACCTATGTCTAAGCACTTTAAAAAAAAAACCCAACTAGTTTGGGTAAAAGTAGAGAACATAAATATAAAGCAGTTAGGTAATATGGGTCATGTTACCTACCCAATGATCCAAAATAAGGTAATGACTTGATGTAGAGTGCTGACATTTTCTAACACTGATTTTATCTCCTTTGAAAATCCCCTTTGTCCCAATATTAGACAGTACCTCTAGGATAACTCTTGCTCAAAGCATTTTAAAATCTAATATTGCTTTATTTTTATTTTATTTTTTTGGAGAAGAATAAGAATTTCTATTGTTTAATACTTAAGACCACGACCTTTAGAATTTTAATCCTGGTTTAAGAGATTGAGCAAGGCATTTAATCCTTAATACTCCTTTTTTCTTCTTTGGTAGTAAAAAAGTGAAATAAATGGTGCCTACTTTAAAACTTTGCTGTAAAGTTCAAGTGAGAAAATGCAACATAGGGACGAAAAAATAAAATAGCATCCCTTAATAATTTAATTCAAAAATAATTTCAATTTCATATGAGAAAAATGTATTCATTTTCATGATGATTCAAATAGGTTTGTTTTCTAAAACTATATAAGAATAAGCACATTTATGAATTATCTGTTTATTCTAAAGTTCTACCTATTCTAGCATCACCAGGGCTCATTTTAAAAAAGTCATCCATAATAATTCTGTGTATGAGATAATGTCTCTCATAGCAACAAACCTCAATTCACCTCCTGCAAAAAGGTATTTTTTCCCCATTTTCCTCAGTTTCTGTGACCGTAGGTTGGTGATCACAGCAGGCTTGCAAATAAAGACCAAGATTTCTTTTTTCTTGCTCCATTACATATAAAATTGTGATGTTAAGATGCTTTTAAAATCACTTGGATTAGACCAAATGATAATGGCATGAGGTTTTCCTGGAATTTTAGATTCACAGAAAAATGGGGAGGAAGATACAGAGATTTTTCTCCTGAACCCTCACATGCCTAGCTTCCTCTATTATCAACACCCCAACATTTGTTACAATTGATGAACTTATGTTGTCACTTCATGGGAATTTTTCATACATCATTTTCTCCAAAATGAAATAATGATTTATAATGATTTCTCTCAAGGCCAAAACAGATATATTAGTAAAAAGCCCTGTCTTTAATGGAGTGGGTCCTATTATTACAACGTAAGGCTCATTATTCTTTAGCAATCTACATTAATACATACTTCTGTGGATTCATAAGGAATAATAATTAGAGCATTTATAGAAACATCTAGTTATTTTTTTAACATAGAAAAACAACAAATAAAAGTCAACACACATCAAAGGGTCCTCATCTGTGGATAAATATTCAATATATATAATTATTAAGTTCATGTAATTTTAAATTGTTATTGAAGAATAATATTTGAGGTGGCATTGGTAAGCATTTAACTGTTATTATTTTATTCCAAAGGAAATTTTCTAAAGAGACCTAAACATGCTGTGAGTGAGAGGTAATTAATTTATTATTTATATTTTCTGTATGTGGGTAGATAGATGGATAGACAATAGTTAAACAGCTGCATGTGTGTGTATATGTACTTTCTTTTTAAGTTAATAATAGATACCTATTTTCACAAATTTCCAAACAGAAGTGAAGTTAAAGATAGATTTAATTATTCCTTTTCTTTCTTTATTTTGCATTATTCAATAAAAGATAATGGTCTCAGATGTGTTAGTCAGATTGGAATCACTCTTCTGGGGATTGAGTAAAGATGCTCTGATGGAAAAAATAGAGGTAAGACAGGTAAGAGACAATTCCATGTGGAATTCCATTAACTTATTTTTAAAAATCTTTCATTTTACAGGTATTTTAAGAACTATGTTAAAAAAATTTTAGAACTTATTAAAGTGAAAACTAATTTTCTTTGTGAAAAGGCAGGGAAGATAGAAAATTTTAAATCTTTTAAATGTAATAAACATAACAGCGCATGTATCAGTATTATGAAAATATTGTGTTATCAATCCATAAACAAAATAGAAAAAACTGGTAGACTTATGGAGATCATAGTTGTTATGGTCATTAATTGTTGTTATTTTATTCTGTATCAGTGACACCTCAGAAAATAAGTATTTTTAACAAGAAAATTCTTAAACCTTTAGAGGAAGATTTTTATGGCATTTATATATCCATAATTTGATGTCCACTTTAAGAACTACTATTATCTACATGTCAGACTACCAAAAAAAATCTTAAATAACAATAGCATGTTAAAATAAGAAGATGGGGTCATTCCAGTGCATTAAATTGTCTACAGATGGATTACACTTCTTCAACTGAAGGGGATAGTTTTAATGATGTGGGATAATACAATTGTGAAATTATGCCTGTATTCCACTCATAAATATCACTGTAGTACACTCCGAGAGAGATTATGAGCATGGGGTTTAGTTTCGGAAACATTTATGATACAATAACTACTTTGCAAAATCTTATAGAATGAATAAAATTATTATCTCTAGGTTTCAGAATTTCACATCAGAATGTGAAGTTATTGTCAAGTTCTTGTTAGTTTTGCAGTTTAGCAGTGACTAAAAGTACTACATAAAAACCTGTCTCTGCCCTCCCTATTGGACATTCAGCCTTTGCACAATAACACACAGTCTATTACAGTATTATTCTGGATGAGTCCTGCTTCAAGCATATGTGTCAGGAAAATGATCTGTGGGAATAGATAGGCTGAGACTCCGTGGGCCCTTCAAAAGCCAGGGTAAAGCCCGCAGGCGGGCGGGCCACCCCTTTAACTCGTAATTGAGAAGAAAGGAATCTGAAGGTGCCCAGTCAGGGGAATATTTGCATGACTATTCCTGCATTGGGAGATCAGCGGTGTAGGCCGATGAGACCATCAACCACTAGCTTTGACTGGAGAGAAACCGAGATGTCTGTCTGAGGAGATAAGAGTAGTTCTCTCCTCTCCCCTGACTCTTCTCATTGCATGGTTATCTGGCCACTTCAGATGTTCCATTACCCTATGTCCCTGTTTACTCTTCACCCAACCTTTCTGGGGGCTGTAATCTCATCTCTCTCATTCTTAACTTTGACTGCTCACTGGCTTCCAGTTTTATGCACTAAGTTTGGTGTCAGTTTCGTTTCATTCCTTCCTCAGTGCTGACTCCCCTGCTGGCCCTGTCTCAGATTGGGGTCAACAACATCCCCAACAATGATTAACTTTAAGTAATCACACTTAACCTTCACAGCAACCCTGCATGAAATGCTCGGGTGAAGGTCCCATATCTACCATTTCAAAATACAATAAAGTAAAATAAAATGAAAACAAATCCAACATAAACCACAATTTTATTTTATTATAAGTGTTTGTAAATTCATTTGCTGGCAAATTGTTCTTTAAATTTTAATTCTATTCCTGTCTATAGTTTAAAAATTCAGACCAACTCAGAGACTATTTACTTTCATCCCTGCAGAAATATGAACAGATTTATTTGTGAAGTGTAACATAGTTAGTACTAGATGTTGTATTATATAACATCTATAAAAATTTTTTAAAACATATTCCAAAATATATCTAGTTGTAATGATGTGGGATAATACAATTGTGAAATTATGCCTGTATTCCACTCATAAATATCACTGTAGTACACTCCGAGAGAGATTATGAGCATAGGTCAACATATTAGTGGTCTATTTTGTTCTACTTAAAAAACTTTCAGGGACAATCACTAAAGATCAAGATTATCCTCAGCAGCAGTAGAAGCAGCAACAATAACAGGGTTAATTCCTACTGCAATGCAAATAAATGACTTTTCCTATTGTCTTTTGATGCACCAGAGAGTAATCTGCTTCTTTGTAATTTCATATTTATGACTATAGTTTTTTCAGGAAAGCTGTGCTTGTGCTCCTTATCCCGTTTCTACTGAAGAGAACTATATCTGCCCTATAAATGCTGAGGTGTCTGAGACAGTTCAAGAAACTAGCATGAGTCTGTGACAAGCTTAGTTCCCCCTGCCTAGGAACAGCTGTTTGCCTTGTTTTGTTTTTCTTTTGTCTAGCAGAAACTCTAAATTATATAATTTTGTATTTTTATTAGGAAAATATGCTTTTAAGGATGCTCAGAAAAAAAATTGTGTCCCAAACTGCAAGTGTGTATAACATCTTTTGATAGATTTTTAGAAGTATAAATTTAATAGGGTTTAACTTCATTTGTTCTAAAATTTTTCTTTTTGCAATCATGTTCCAAGTTAAATATAGAATATGGAATAGTAAGGACTTTTTTGTGGGTTGTGCTCAGCATTTTTGAAATAAAGTTGGACATGTTAAAAAACACTTTATATGCAATTTATGTCATACTTTTTCACTTAACATTAAAACAAAAATCCCTCATGTTATTAAAGTTCTTCACGAATGTTGTTTTATTTCAGTGACTACATAATGTTATATATCCCCATGATTCACCTCATCATGCACTATTTTATCTCATTTGGTTTACTTTCAATTTATTTTTAATATAGGTAATTATGTGATTAATATTGTGTGAGAGCTTAGGAAATATTTCATATTATGGTAAAGTTGTTGAAAAGCAATAAAGAAAAAAAGGTTTTTATTAGACCAAATGTGCATATCTTTAAAATTAGTTGTACCTGAAACAAATAAAATAAGTTAAAATATATAAAATCTCTAGAACACATGCCAATCTGTGGGTGATATAAATGCAGTAGAGTTAAGGGAATGAATGGTCCTGGCATGCTCAGGCCTGAAGCTACTTTAGGAAGAGAAAAAATTATATCGTTTCTTTCACATGGGAGAGTATTATTAAATTAAAATATGTTCGTATTTATTTATTTTAATATATACATATATTTATTACTAATTATTATGGCCAAAATGAGAAGCTTGAGGGGAATGTAATTATTTTTAAAGTACTTTTAAACATGTCACTTTTAAAATAAGTTTGTTACAGAAATTCACTCAATGCCTCCACAGTCATGTTCAAGAAGGAAATCTATTTCAAAATTTTACCTTACTTATAACTGCATATGTTGAAATTTTGCTTTTATTTTTAAGAATTCCCAAAATGAAGAAACTTACTATAAAATACTTCAAATAATGTCAGTATATAACGTGTCTGTAAATAAAACACAGTCTTGAAGTTCTATTACATGTTTCTGGGAAATTTATTTTCTTGCAGGAGATAAGATCTTATCTTCTCTCTCTTTAGACTTGTGATAATTCAGTCCTCTTCTCCTCTGCTGAGATTTGCTTTATAATTCCTTGTAGAAGTTCTAGCAAATCTCCAAAATGCTTCACATTTGTGACACTAATCTACCTGTTTCTCTATTCATATTCTAGACCTTTGTTCATTTTACAAGGGAAATGCTTATAAAATGTAAAAAAAAATTTTACATAGGGAAATGCTCCTATCAACATTCAGCCAACTGAATTTTCTCTAAATTTCTCTATTTTCTCAAAATTTTCTCTAATTTTTATGCCCTTTAGGATCTTAAAGAATTCACTCCTAAAAGAATCATCACTCGAAATCCTTTCTACTGGATCATTTCCATTTCCACTGGCATAAAAACAAAAGAAATATTTTTTTCTTAATACAAATAAAACAACAAGGCAGACTAAGAAAAAAAAAAAAAGCACTTGAATTCACCTCTGCTCCAGTGTACTACGTATCCCTTTATTTCCCCCCTTTCTTCTACAGCGATGAAAACATATTCATCACATAATGACTGCACTCCCTCCACTTCTCTGGCATCAGCTGTCTGGCTAGTTCCCTCCAGCTGGACTTCCCCTTGCAGATTCCACTGCAACTGCTCCAGTAAAGTCAAAGCAAAGCACACATTAAGGTTATTTTTTGGTCTTGGCATGTAAGTTTGCTTCTTGAAACACAAAGCCTAGTATCCAAAGACAAATTACTTTTACTCCCTATCAATATCCCCTTTCTTAGCTCCCTCTTGAGAAGGATTTCACAGAGCTTGGTTCTGAGCCTCCCTTTACTACGTTTTTAACATGTAATTATTTGGTTACTTAGCCTCATAAACAGTAAATACCATGTATGTGATGAAAACTTCTAAATATATATCTGTCAGGGTCCCATCCCAAGAGCAGCATCCACTGAGACCTGTGGAAATTGGCAGCAATTGACTGAAGAAATATAGAGTTAGAAGCAATGGTAAAGAAAGACAAGAGAAACAGTGTTATAATCACAATCCATTTCCCTCCCATCACCACCACAGAGGATTTTTCTCTGTGATAAGGGATATAAGCTCTTCTGCCCATATCTCAGAGCTGGAGCTATTCCCTTGGTCTCTGCCCCAGGCAAATGCAAATTTCCATTTTTAAATATGCTTGTTGATCTTTGTCTATCTTCTTTTGAGAAAAATTTGTTTACGCTTTTGCTAGCAGAATTAAAAGTGGGAGCTCAGGGGTCCATTGCCCATCATGGGATTCTGGCAATGGCTCAGAGTGCTTGCTTCACTCTGATTTTATTGAAGTCTATTTGCTCAGAGGGTAAGATGATGGAGGGAAGAAAGAAGTCAGCAGTCTCTTGGATTGATCATATCATATTAACCTTAAGGGTGGCCTTCAGAAATCTCAGATCTGAGCCTTGTATTGGGAGAGCCTCCTATTTGAGGTCACGCACACAGATTTCTAGGGAGGTGTTAAGCTCCACTAGTTCTCTGTGGAGTAACACCGCTGGAGTTAATCTCCTCTGAGGAATTGGTGGGAGGGAGGCAGTTTCGTCCCATCATCACCTCAGAGGATTTTCCTCTGTGATAAGGGATACAAGCTCTTCTGCCTATATCTCAGAGCTTGAGCTATTCCCTTGGTCTCTGCCCCAGGCAAATGCAAATCTCCACAATGGGTATCTGTTTTGCCTGTTTAATGGGCAGGAAATGCCCTAGAGGATGTATCTTTTCTTGGATTTGCCAAAATCTCTTTTATGGCCATTACTCTCAGAGTGCTCACAGACCCAGCAGGGTATTTGTGAGCTGTGTCCCCAACAGGCTAGAATTTCAGAAAAGGCAAGAAGCTTGCTAGCAATGGCTAGCTTAAACAAAAACTAGCTGACTTTTCTTTGTCCCCACTCACTCAGCTTCCTTTTTAGTTTTCCTCTTTTAGGGGGTGCTTTCCTTTCCCTATTCTCCCAGCATATATCTACAAGACTCTCCTATGTTCTAGTTATCTGGCACATGTATGAGATATATTTAAAAATTAATCTTCCCTTCAGACATATTATTTAATAAGATATCCTTGCTCCCTTTATCTGTCTCTCCACTTATGTGCTCTTCCTCACCCATTTCCATTTTATTAATAATAAATAGCACCACATTCTACTCTGTTACTAAGTCCTCAAATCTCAGAATTATCCTTACTTATTTCCAGTCCCTTAATGCTCACATGTATGTCATTACTAAGTCACCTCTCTGAGTTATAATTTTATTTTGTTCTCCATTTCCAGTGGCTCTGCACTGGAATGATTACCTCTGCTTTCTTAGCTGGACTATATGCTTCTGCATGCAACTCTTAATGTATTTCCCTTCCAATGGGAAATGTTATAATTCAAAAACACAAACTAGATTATGAAATTCTCTTGCTTATAAATCCCCTTTGACTTCTTACAGTGCTTAAAGAAAAAACCACCTTTCTGTAGTCATCGAGATACAACTTAGTTAGCTTCCCAACTCTGCAGCAGCCTTTACTCCTTTTTCCCAGATCATCAAGCCTCTGTGTCTACTTAACTATTTAATACTTAACTTATAGGTCAACTGGTCAAGGCCAGGACTGTCACCAAAATTTCAAATGAAGCAAGACTAATAGTGAAGCAAGAAATAAAAATGAATTTTATAATTGTGAAAAATCATAATATTTTTTTCATCCTTGAGGGAAATTGTTAAGTAATTTATCTTAAATTAGTGTAAAAGAAAATGCTTACAGGACTAGGTTGGTGTCTCATTGTGGTTTTAATTTGAATTTCCCTGATTAGTAATGTTGAACATTTTTAAATATGCTTGTTGACCATTTATCTATCTTCTTTTGAGAAAAATCTGTTCATGTCTTTCTGTAGCAGCTCATATGGCCTATGGCTAGGAGGAGTGAGTTATAGGAAATACCTGTAATGGAACACCTTGGTGTAAAGGGTATGAAGATAGATTTAGTTCTAACAAGCATGAGAGAGCTCATGAGATGAGTGCAGTGGTGAATTGGCAGTCTCTACACCTGTGGTGTTGAGAAGCATGAGATCAGCCTTATATTAGGCTGGAGGAGAAGGCAGTCAAAAAGCATGTGCATTCTATCATGGACACACTCTGATTCTGTCTCCTCTTCTGCCTGCGGAATGCCAGCACGGAATCATTCTGCTGAAGATTACCAGGCTCTGCTAAAGACTAAGATCTATCTGTTCTAAGAAGACTGCTTTACTCTCTCTAAGACTCTCTCTTTCTCTCCAGCTAAAGTAGATAGCCCTCAAGCACCGAAGAGAAACTATTCCTGAGCAAGGTAGCTTAGCAGTCCACATCCAGAACCTACCTAAGCCGGGCCTGAGACCTGGCCAGTCCTGAACCCTGGCAAGTGGTGTCAGAAGCAGATCCTGACATCTTTCACTAACTTTTTGATGGGGTAATTTGATTTTTTTTTTTTTTTTTTTTTTTTTTTTTTGCGGTTTTGGCCTGGGCTGGGTTTGAACCTGCCACTTCCAGTATATGGGGCCAGTGCCCTACTCCTCTGAGCCACAGGCACCACCCTATATGATTTCTTTTTTATTAAAAGGTCAAAAACACTTCATTTGTTGGCACAGATGTGATGACAAAGGAAGGCTTATACATTGTTGGTAGGAATGTAAACCATTACCACAGCTATGGAAAGCAGTATGGAGATTCCCTCAGAGAACTAGATGTAGGCTTATCAGTCAATTCAGCTGTCCTGCTACTGGTTACCCAAAGAATAAGAAGTCATTTTACATTAAACAAACAAACCAAAAAAACTGCATCTGCATGTTTATCATGGCACAGTTTACAATTGAAAAGATACGCTACCAACCTAAGTACCCCATCAAAAAGTAAACAAAAGGCATGAACATACACACATGTACATTCACATGCACTTTTACACACACACATACATGCACACCTACATTCACATACACTCTTACACACACACACACACACACACACACACACTTACACCATGAACTACTACTCAGCCACAAAAATAATGAATGAAACAGTGTCTTTGTAGCAAATTGAATGGAAATGGAGACCATTATCTTAAATGAAGTATATCAAAAATGGAAAATCAAAGAACACATGTTCTCACTTATAAGTAGAAGCTAAATGAGAGGGCTAGCTGTCCCTAACCACAAAAGTTTACATTCTCCATGCAACAACTTTATCAATCATTCTCATCCACGTCATTATCTTGATCACATTTATAACTATCTGAACATGTATAATGTTCTTATTAATCAATCTTCTATCCTTGTCATGAAGTTCAATTCTGTTAAAACAGAGAATGTCATGTCTTGCTCACTTTTATATTCCTAGCATGTTTAAGTAAATGAATAAAGATAGCTACATTCATTTTGTTTTTCTTGGTTAATACATAAAAACGTAAACCATTGATGCTGTATAAGATACTAATTACTGGGCAGCGCCTGTGGCTCAAAAGGGTAGGGCGCCGGTCCCATGTGCCGGAGGTGGTGGGTTCAAACCCAGCCCTGGCCAAAAATGCCAAAAACAAACAAACAAACAAGATACTAATTACTTATATATCTTCTTCCCATTTTTTTCTAGGATATTTACCAGTCACCTGAATTCATTATGTTGATCAATGTACTTGTAGTAAAAACAGATCTGTCTGGATGAATACATTTCCTGCCAGTTATTGTAACCGAAAACTCTAACTGGATCATAAAATTATCATTTATATGGAAAGATGCATTTGGACAATGAACCTTATAAAGATTAAAGACTAAATAAATAAAACAAATATGCCATTTGCATGAAATATATGTATTAGTTGCATAGGACAACACTATGCCATTGGGGTAATTATAATAGAATATTTCTAGTTATAACTCAAAATTCAAGCCTATGTTCATTTTTAATATAAAAAATAATTGATAAAAGGGAAACATTTTAAAATCATTTTGAAATGTCTATTAAAGGTCATTAATCAAAGCCACATCAAATTTTATCTGTGTATGATGATTTCATAAAGAAACAACCTAAATTATACTTATTAAACAACTCTGAGGTAAATGTTATTCTTCTCATTTTTAAGTTTCTGATTTAGAGGTTAAGCTATTTATCAAGGTATTACATGTGGTAAGTGAGAGAGTGAGAATCTGACCTCAAGCCCACTCTTTTTATTTGGTTTTGCTTCCCTCATGTGACCTATTTATAACAGTCTAATGACCAGGAAATTTTCAACTATATTTGAATTGTCTATTCAAAGTTGTAAGATGATAACTGCTGTTAGTTAAAATTTAACCAGAATTTGTAATTATTTTCTTAATCCTAAGCCTGGTTTTCCCTCTTGAAGCTGCTCTCCTGGATCTGTTCATATTTTTCTATTTGTTTTATTTTATTTATTTTTTAACCATTAGTTCTTTTTAATGTGTTTTTTATTTTTTATTTAATTTTTAATAAAATCATAACTGCATACATTTATGGGGTACAATGTGATATTTGATATGTAATGAGGAATACTTAAAACAAACTGATTAACATAGCAATCACCTCACTTACTTGTTTTTCATGGTAAGACACTTAAAATTTATTCTTAGTTATTTTGAAATATACCCTTGCATTGTGCATGTTAGGTGAGATACCACCAAATCCCCTCCCTCTTCCAACCTATAGTCCTCCTCCCTTCCCCTCCCCTCTCTCTTTTCTGTACTTCTCATTGCTATACTATATTTGTGTTGTATAATTCGTATGAGTGTATAAGTGCTTATATATTGGTTTCATAATAGTATTGAGTACATTGAATAGTTTTATTTCATTTTTGAGATATTTTACTAAGAAGAATGTGTTCCAACTCCATCCGGGTAAAAATAAAAGATATAAAGTCTCCATCTTATTTTAATGGTATACATACACCATACTTTGTTAATCCATTCATGGGTTGATAGGCATTTGGGTTGCTTCCAAGACTAGGCAATTATGAACTGGGCTGCCATAAACATTCTGGTGCAAATGTTTTGTGTTAAAAAAAGAAAAAAAAATTTTCTGCATAGATAACTAGTAATGATATTGCATGATCAAATGGAAGGGCAATTTTTAGTTCTTTGAGGATTCTCCATACTTCTTTCCATAAAGATTGTATGAATTTACAATCCCACCGGCAGTGTAGAAGTATTCCCTTCTCTCCACATCAATGTCAGCATCTACAGTTTTAATCTATACAATTTACTGGCATTTATTATATTCAGAATGTTTCACAGCCATCACTTCTATCTATTTCCAAGACATTTCCATCATAGAGAAAGAAACCTGGTATACATTAAGCAGTCACTCCCCATTTCTCCCTTCCCCCATTCCCTGGCAAACACCAGCTTTATTTATTGATTCTGGATGTTTCATATAAATAAAATCATACAACACTTATGCTTTCTCTTTAAACAGTAAAATTTAGCATTTGTTTTAAATATGTAAAAGATGCTCAATAATTCATCAAGATAAAATTTATTCTATTGGCAGACATGATAGAAAATACCAAACAGCTTCGTTAGCTGGAGAACAGAACCATCTTCAGAATCTTGAGGTAAGACTAATGCAGAGGCACATTCGGCTACTCTGGGAGGTTGAATTAGCAGGATTGCTTGAACCCAGGAGTTAGAGACCAATTTGTAAAATATAGTGAGACTCCTTCTCTTAAAAGAATTTTTGAGGAAAAACACTTGCCAACCTTGAGTATATACACAATCTCTTGATTAATGTATATATGTAACAGAGATAATTTCAAACATGCAAGGTATAAAAAATTTTTGGTTCTATCCAATATTTCTCCAGAAGTTCCTGGAAAGTGTACTGTAAACAAGAAAATAAATCAAGAGATATTCAATTGAGAAGAGACATGGAAAACGGTCCAGAGACTGTTGGGTTAGTGGTCCAAAGAGCAAACATCGAAGAGGGCAGAAGTTGCTGAATGCCATTGAAGATTAAAAGAAATAATAATAATTTACTTGACGTATGTGATAATATTGAGATAATTTTTACGTAATTGTTAGAGGGTTGGGTTTAGGCTGAAAAATTAATGAATATACAAATCTAAACTCTTGAGTAATACCTAAAACCTGGGTAAAAAATAATACTCTAACTCTTAGTGCAATTTTAGTATAGAATTTATTTCTGTCATTTTATATAGAGAGAAAATTGTGGCTTACCTACAATAAGAAAATAAAGGGAAAAAATGGTGTGTGAATGTCTGTGCGTAAGTGTAAGACTGAGTGTACTCTTTTTACATGAGAATATTCATAGTAAGGGGAGTATGGTAGTACCATTCAATCAGAATCTTTTATAAGGGAAATCAATAGTCTCTAAAACTGAAAAAGTAATGAAAAATTAAAATAAGTATAATGCTGAAAACTATAGGTAATAATTAAAGAAATGGCTAAATTGGTTAAGGTGGTTGTTACTGGGGAGTTTTATTTGTACATGGGCAGAGTTTTTATCATCAATATGGTATTGTATAATTTTTAAACTATGTAGATATATTACTTTGATAAAAACAATTTTAATACCCTTATAACTTTTATAACTTATTATAATTTTTTATAAGTAAAGTTTTTACCTATTAAAAAATATGTCATTACCAAACACTTATGAGATTCTGACATATCCAAATTTTATTTTTCTAAATGTGATCATATTAGTAAGAGTTAACTGCTTCTTTCTCTGGGAAGAATTTGAGATCAGAAGTAAAGATTTTTGACATAAATGTTATTTTCTCTAAGAAAATTGTCACGAATCTATAAGATGTAAGTATTCATCTTATGTACTTTCTTAACATCTGAAATGTTTTCTGTCATAATCAATATTCAAGCTATTGTGACTACCCAGGATCTATCTGCCTGGATTATGATCTCAACGTGGTAAGAACTGTGTGTGACACATTTATCCCGAATCCCAATATCTAATGAGCAGCTGCTGTAGCATTGGCCCTCAATATTTAATTTGTTGAATTAACGTTAGATGAGTAACATTTCTCCTTAATAAAAAGTATTTTGTCTAGTCCAAGTGATGAAAAACTATACATCCAATTATTAGATCTTAGAATTACATCCTTGACTTTTACTTACTGTTTAAACCCCTAGATTGTGAGATATCTTACAATCTAAAATCATTCTTAAATTATTTTTATTACACTGTTTTGGCACATTTGGGGCACATTTACAAACCATTGACCATTTGAGAATTTTCATCACAGTCCTAATTTCATTAGCTTTTATTAAGAAGCAAAGTCTCAGGGAAAAAAATGCAATATTCTTGGTTAAAAAAAGGAAAAAAAAACATTCATTACTCTTTGATTAAATTTCTAATCAGTATTCATTTCCAGTTTCTTCCAAGTTACACTAGAGCATAACAAATAAAAAACAAATCACCGGGCCTGGCAATATTTAAAATATGAATGTCACTTTCCAAATTCATTATTTTCTTTTCCTCAAGGCAACAGACAGCTTAGCTTTCATGGCAAGAAAAATAATTCCATTGTGGTCATTTTTATGCATTGAAAGATTTAAAATTTTCTGAGCCATTATTCCAGTTTGATCTAACAAATGCTGAAGGCAAACACAGACTATTTACAGCATGCCTTTTCACCAACTGAATGTCTTTACTACATTATTCCAATATCTGTCAGTAGATCTGATAATAGAAGAGTCTTTTCACTTCTAAATGTTGTTTATTTCATTAATTTAATATATGATATAGACCTTCATTTTTGAAAACTGCGGCAATATATTCCCTCGAAGAAATGTGAACTGAAGTGAACCGAGAAGAAAAAAAAAAGTAAGTTATATTCTTTTCCATAGACTAATTCCATTCTTAGTCACACTGCTAGGTGTGTCCTATAAATGAATCCAAAGACAGTATATAATACAGTAGTTTTCTGCAACATTGTTAAATGTCATAGTAGTATCTCTAATTCATTTAAATATATTAATATATCAAAGCTGACTTCTAAAATTATATTTTTAATAACAAGTGTACATCAAAGTTTATGACCATGTTGTTATGAATAAAAGCAAGAAACCTTTATATAAATAATATAGAAAAATCCTTGAATGGCTGGTGATATTTTCCCTGGCACTTAGTTGAGTTGAAGTGTTTTTGACTGTTATTTTACTACTCATTCTGAATTCTGGAATATTTATTTCACATAAACCTGATTTTAAATATGTCATGTTTTCCCTATTTAGTTTGTACTTCAAAGCACTGCCCTTGAACCCTCTTTTCTTATTTTGAAAATAATAGTTTATGCATTTCCATTTGTCTGTGACAAGATTAATGAAACCTCAGATTATGACTTCACAAAACTGAGTTTCTAGGATCTGCAAACATATCTCCACGTGAAGTAGGTTTAATCAATTCTCATAATTAGCCTATGGAGTTTGCATTGCTTATTTTTCTCATTTACTAAATTTTTGAAAGGTTGAAGAATTTCTCTAAGTCCCCACAGCTATTAAGTTTGAGGTCATGATTCTTCTTTGGTACTATTGACTGAAGAATGCAAGTGCATGACCTTTATGCTGTTCAGTATAAAATATTGTATTTGTATAATGTTCATCTGTGATGTGAATGGTAACTACTTCTTAAAGTCTTTGGTATGTCTTTGCCTCTCTCCAATGCAAAACAGAGGGGCTGGTGCAATATTCCTTCTTTTTAGCTTAGTGATTAGATAATGCATTTCTCATACACCTGTGTATTCATATCATGTTATTAGGAAACACTGCTACAAAAGATGTGTGTCTAAACTGGCATTTGGTTTATGATGGGATAACTAAATGGTCCTGCAAAATTCCACTGTTCATCTTGTATCACTGTTCCTTCAAAGGACAGTTGCTGAACCTTGGGGGCTTCATATATTCCAGGGGACACACAAGTCATAAAATTTCAGTACTTAATTTTGTCTTCAAATTGAGAAAAGACGTGCATTCATTAGAACAGATACAATAAAAGTCAAAATATAACCATGAAACATTGATTCAAGTCATGCAAATTGAAAGATAAAAACAAAATTCTGAATTGAATAAAGTTAAGTAATATCCATGAATGAAATATACAACAGAACCTCCATAGCTGACCACCTCCTGAAGTTGACCTAATTCTCATAAACCAAATATGTACCACATGAATATGTCAGTAAGTAATCTAGTTTCTTATGTCAACCTCCTCCGTATGATGACCATTTGTCATAGTTCCTTAGTGGTCAATTTACAGAGGTTGTACTGTATCTTATTATATTGAGACTTTACTAAAAAAAAATGTTGTATGACTTAGTAAATGTACAAAAATGCAACTCAATTGTGTATTTTAAAATGGTTGATTTTGAGACGGAAATTTGACTTCAAAAGTAGTTCTTTTTATACATTGCTTTATTTATTATATATTGAAAGAAATCTATCTAAAATACTTTCAAATAGATTTTAGGGGGTGGGAAATTATTTTGCTGGCTTCAAATACTTTATAATTATTTACATGTTAAATACCACTAAAATATGTTAATATATTTCAAATAAAAATAAAAATCACATAATTAATTTAGAAGGTTATTTTTTTTAAGCCTTTTTTATTCATAGGTATATTTTTATGTATTTGAAAGTATGCTGTCTTCCTGTACTGTTTAAGCACTACATTCATCAGATTCTCAATACGGCATCATAATTAATCATGTTCATAGTTATTTAACTTTGAATCTTTAGAGTATAAATATTTATTTGCTAGCATTATAGTTTGAGTAATATCCTTAACTATATTCATATTAAGATATTAAACTTTGTATATACATCATAATTACTTTTTTATTTTTGGAAGAAAATTAGCAATTTAAAAATATATTTTTTCAAAGAAACTAAATTTTTTAAGAAATCGAGATCAGATTTATATGCTTAGAAGCGGTGCTTTTCTTCCAACAGAGCTAACAAAATTTCAATATTATCATATTTTTAAAATGTTGATTTAATATTCATAGATTTTATTGTCTTTAATATTTGTCTACTTAGTTTCAAATGGATTTCACAATTCTCATGTACTTTTTGGATTTTATGTCTATTGTATAATATTTGGCTTATATCTTTTACACTTTTTCTAGTGGATTGATGGCCTTTTTTGCTGATTTTTAGTATAAATGGTATAATAATAAAGTTTGCAAACATGCTACCATGCACTTACACTGGCAGTACAAAACAACTTGGGAACATCTAATCACCTCAGTCTATCTGTGTCTCTGACAATTGTCAATGTAGGGCAGTGTCTTGCTGAGTGGCCTTCATAATTTTTGCCTTCTTTTGTGTGTCATCGCAAGAATATCAGAGCTGGAATTAAAACAATGAACACTAAATTTTTTTTTTTTTTGATTGTTGGGGATTCAATGAGGGTACAAAGAACCAGGTTATATTGATTGCATTTGTTAGGTAAAGTCCCTCTTATAATTGTGGCTGCCTCCAAGAAGTGTGCCATACACCTTCTTCTCAGTAAAGGAGCACAAAAATGGAAAAGCAAATACCCAGTGTACTCAATACTAATAGGAAGCCAGGAGATGATCTAATTCATGCTCACAAAAGAGAACTCATTTCAATTAGAATGTTTATTTTTTATGAAAAATATATTTAATACATTAAAGTCATACAAATATATTAGCAGAAGTTATACAAAAAGTACACTTCAAAAGCAGCAAAATGTCCTAGGAATTCATATATTTAAAAACTCATTCACTGAAAGTATTTAAGATCACCTATAGATCAGTGAATGACTATTGCCCCTGTTTTTCATGAGAATAAGTCATCTGTAATACACACAAAGCCAATCATACCTAAAAGCTACTCTGAATTTGAATCACAAAAAAGGATGAACCACCCACGAAAGCTAATTTTACAAAAAAAAATGTAAATAAAAAAATTAGCCACCTCCTTGATTAGGGGGGACCGATACAAATTTAGGTTCTAAAGGTGAATATTTATTGCAATATTTTATAAAGTCTCCTGTTATCCTTAATCCTTTTACTTAAACTCTGGAAATGCCATTTATGATTTAATTGAAATTAGCTTTTTTCCAGCAGATTTTACATAAAACCTATCTTTTTTTGACTTGTTCAATACCATCATAGTAACTTAAAAAAATGATAGAAAATATTTCTTAGGTAATAATTTAACATTTTAAAAATCTAATAAGAGATTGAATGGATATTTTCAAATGCTGAAGCATTTAAATTGGATTGATTTTCCGTTGCAGATTATAATTTTTTAGATATATGACATTCAGAGATATAACACTGATATATTGAAATATTGAGTTGCAACTCATGAATTTTAAATAGCTTTCTAAAATTACAAAGTAATATAAAATGAAAGTTTTAAAATTAAAATAAATTTTAAAAATCATTAAAAGCTACACTTTTTCACATTTTCTCTGTTCTCAGAAAGACATTTCAATTACTTGTTGTTCTGTGATTGATGAAAGAAACAATGGGAAAATAAGATGAAAATTTTATATATTCTCCAAAGGAAATCATTATTCAACCATGAGGAATAGTAAATCTTAATAAAGAGATCAATTATAAATAGCTCTGTGTTCATTCAGAACTGCTCTCAGTAATGAACCGTACATCATCATTAGAAAGTTTGGCTATAAATCATTGAGATTTGATTTAACAAAATCGAGGAACACATTGTTATTATTATTATTAGCCTTAGGTGTGCAATACAATTATTTGGTTTGTTTCAAGATACACTGCCAGAGAAAATAACTTATTAAATAACTTATTTTGGGGGTCATTTTTATTTTTCCTTAAAACTTCAAGGTTTTTCTAGAAGCAATAGACAACACAGTCCCCTACAAATGGAATTATATTCTACTGAACATCTAAATGTCTGTTTGTAGTTTGTTTTTATTAGAAAGAAAGCACTTAGCCTCTAAAGAGCAGTAATCTGATATTTTTAGCTAATTATCCTGTTTTATTCACTTATGCATGTATAAAATACCGTGTGCCTAAAATATCTTCATACTGACAATGTTTCTGAAAGTTAATTTCTACTGCCAAGGTGGCTAAATCGCCTTCTATTGTCTGTTAGTAACCTACAGGTACTGTGTCTCCCTGAAAATAAGACCTACCCCCCAAATAAGCCCTAGCAGGATTTCTATGCATTTTTTAAATATAAGCCCTACCCCAATAATAAGACCTAGTGATGGATGCATTTCAGCTCAGAGAACTAAACCCTAGTATGTCTTCTTGAGAAAAAATAAATATAAGACAGTGCCTTATTTTCGAGGAAACACAGTAGATAACCCCCTACAGAAATCTTGTTAAGGCACACACCTGGGGTTCATGAAGTAATGTCAAATCAGTTGAGAATGTCACAATTGGGATCTTCTAAAATAGTGCTATCCTTCAAAAGTTTAAAATCTAAGTTTTAATTTTTCTTTCTTTTGTGTCTTTTTTTACTTTAAAGCAAAATCTGAAATATATTTCTTTTTTTTTGAAATATATTTCTTATAGAAAAATTTAGAATATTTATCAGAAGCAACAGGATACAGCAACTGGGCTACAAGAATCAGCTTAGAGAATAGGAAATAGGAATGCAATACTTTTTATCTAGTAATATACATTGAGGAATTGGTGGTGGATGGGCAGTGAGTACATATCCACATAGATTGTTCCCAATACATTTTGCTGGATGTTCTGTGTAAAGATAAGTAGTGTCTCTTTGAATACATTTGTATTATGATTAGCATTTACTTTTAAGCCACTGGATTTGGATTCTTGCTTCTTTAGCTACTGCATAAATGTTGAACAATATGAGCCATAGTTTTTCAAACTGTTTTTTAGATAAAGAACATAATTTGGACTACTGATTATCCACAAAGCTCTGTAGTCTTCTTGAATATTGAAAATAGCCTACTATAATAATGAACACAAAATTTTTCCATAGATATATATACTTGAATCTTATAATTTGAATAGAGACAGACATTGATTAACAATGGGGACACATACTGAAAAAAGGTAATTTCCTCATGAGAATAAAATGAGTGTACCAAAGAAATCTAGGTAGAATAGCTCACTGCACATCTAGCCTATATGGCTACTAACCTGTACAGAAGTTTCTGCACTGAATACTGAGGGAAGTGTAACACAATGGTAAGTATTTGTGTATCTAAACATATCTAAACATAGAAAAAATGAAGTATTATAATGTTATGCAGGAATTCCAACCTGCAGCCTGTAGACTGTACATGGCCCAGGATGGCTATGAATGCAGCCCAATAAAAAAAAAAAATCATAAAATTCCTTAAAATAATATGAAATTTGTTTATAAATTTTTGGTGGAATTTGCATAGTTCTCTAGTGTGAACTTTGTAGATGAGAACATTGTGTTGCAATATCATGTAAAAAAAAATACATATGTGCTCTATTTGTACATGGGAGGCTTCCGTTTATAGCGATGTGTAGCTTCCAGTGGGTTGTCTTCTTTAAGTACAGAAAATGGAAATGACACCATCAGATGTTACATCTGCTCCTGTGGCTTGGTGAGGCAGTGATGACCAATAATATTTCAACCTACCATTGCCATGTTAGCTATTTAATGTTATTTGGAAGGGAGCATTTTTATTTGATTATTAAAGGTATTTCCACACGTTGACAAATTTTCATAATAAAGGCAAACATAGTCTCTTATCTATTATTATTTCAATCACAGCATTGCTTCTATAAAACCTCAAAAGAAAACAGACCTACCAAAAGGAAAACTGTGGATAAAGGAAGATTGTCTAATGAAAAGTGGACTGATAACTACTTTTTTGTCAAGGCAAATAGTAAGGCACTCTGCTTAATTTTTTTTCTTAAAAGTACTGAGTACATTGGATATTTTTTCTTCCATTCTTGAGATACTTTACATATTTGGTAGAGTCATTTACAGTGCCCTGTTGATGATAGGTGAAAGAGAGTGGCTTGTAAAATTAATAGAAGACAATATAATGGCCACCAAAAGCTCATGTTTAATGAAATATTATTGTACAAAATTTATGCTCAAAAGCTTTATAAATGGATATCATCATGCAAATCATCATCAAGACTGTGAATACCTGGCCAGGCATTGTGGCTCCCACCTGTAATCCTAGCACTCTGGAAGGTAAAGGTAGATGGATTACTTGACCTCAGGAATTCTAGACTAGCCTGAGCAATAGTGAGACCTCCATCTCTGAAAATAGCTGGGCATTGTTGCAGGTCTCTACCTCTTCAGGCAAGAGGACCTGAAAAAAGGTAATTTCATTATAAGAATTTAAGGCTCAAGAGTTTGAGTTTGCTGTTAGCTATGATGCCACAACACCTGACCCAGGGCAACAGAATGAGCCTCTGTCCCAAAACAAACAAACAAACAAAAACTATGAATGCTATAATGAATGCTGTATAGACTAAGGGATTAAATCATCACCAGTTTTAGGATTTCTTAAATGTATTGATGCGGACTATGGTAACATCATTTATTTTTCAGAGGTGAGATGCCTAAGTCAAGGCCAAATGTTGAAAATATTTTGTTTTTCAACATTTTATGAAGTTTTTTATGACATCAAAAACAAAATTTGTGCCAGAACTTGATGAAAACTGGATTACAGATTTGGTATTTTTTAAGTAGATTTAACCACTCATTTAAATGAGTTAAACATGAGTCTTCAGGCCTTATCAACATGTTTCTTATCAACATTGTGACCAGTATAAACTATGTAGCCTTGGTTTGGATTTGATACAGAATTTGAATGGAGATTTCAAACTTTCCTGGAACAGAATCAATATTTTGATGCATTTTGAACTCCATTTTCAGTTGACATAAATATGTTTTCTGCCAATTTTCAAACAGAATGCATAGATCTATAATCTGACATTCAACTTCAAGAAAAATGTGATTATGTCTCCTTACTAGACTTGTATAGGTCCCTACTTTTTAGAGACAAACATTCATTGCTTCACCATCATTTTTTGGCAACATCTACATTTGTAAGCAACTTGTTCAAGAATGAAGCACATTAAGAGTAAAGTTAGAACCACAACAACTGATGAACACCTTGAGAACTCATTGAAAATTGCAACTACTTCCATCAAATCAGATATTTATGATTTCTCAAATACAAAGTTAAATATCCCAGTAGTTTTTATGTTGCCCACTTTTCTTTTAATTTTATAATAAAAATATCAGAAAACAAAACTTTTATTGTTTAGATGTGTACATTTTCTGTATTAGTAATTGTAAACTTGAAAACTGGTCTACAATTTTAAGACTCTTTGAACAGGCCACTGCCTGTCTAATTAGGGTTTAGGATTAATATGTAAGAAATGTGGGGGCATTTTTATGTATCTGTGGTAACAGATATGAAAATTATTCACAGACTTCTTTGTCTCATCAGCTTTCATTATCACTTGTGGATTTAACATATTTAACAAGAAGATAACTCTTCTTCATCCAATTGTCCCAGAGAGGCCTTGGGTTGGATTTTTGAAGTCATGTTTGTAGAAGAAATTTTAGTGTCACATTTGTGAGATGATTCATTTGTAGGTGGCTGGAAAGTTGACACTTTCTTTTCTTCATTACTTGGTTAATAGCCCTTACCCACTCCACAAATAGGGCACCAGTCATCCATGTATTTGTTTTATCTCCAACTGACAGAGAAACCTTCTGTCTTTAGATTTTTGAATGTATATGGCTTTACCTATTTACCAATCAATAAAGGCTTTAGTTTATCTCCAGTTGAGCTAGCACAAAGTGGAGTTATAAAATTTTCTTTGGAAAATTCCCCACTCTCACTCTCCCCTTCATGACAAGGGTCCTGTCACTCATTTCCTTGAAGAAGAGTCTGTACTTATCATCTTTGAAGCCTCTGATGAAGTCTGGGAACTCTTCAATTAACTCTTCCACAACTTCTAGAGGAACTTCATTGAGTTCACCACATGAGACATTCTGGGAGATTTTATCATAGTTTTGTGTCAAGCCAACCACTTGGATGGAAAGCTGCCAGCCAGAGTAACTGTGCAATTTTTTTGGATCAACTTCTTGGATCATCAACTGGGAGATTTGGGTATTAAGTGCCCTTATTTATTTTAACCAGGTTAATGTCCCTTAATTGACTTTATTGAGGGAAGTGTTCCCCCTTTTCCACTGTAGGTCTCCACTTTCCTTACCATATCTCTCCACGCCCTCATGTTTACATTTCAGATTGTTATAAACTGCAGTCTTGCTAGTGCCAAAATGTTCATCCATTTTTATTTGGCTACTGCTTTCCAAGATATGTAGATCAATCTTTACTTTCAATGTCAAGTTTTTGAGTTTTTCCTTTAGGCCATCACGTCTCAATTAACTGTAATTTTTTTTTATTAATTATTAGGATGCACCTACAATTCAAACCAATCTTTCATAATTAAAAAAAATCTCCCACAATACTAATTCATAACTTGAAACATTCTATACATGCTTTAAAAATGAACCACATAAAAATCTATCTTTGACACAATACGAGGCTTAAAGCTATTCTTTCTAGATGAGTTTAGAAGTTTTATCTGTGAGACATAATGAAAGGAGTACATAATATCTTTTTTTTCCCCATAATATCTTAGAGGAAATAAAACTGTCAAAGTTATCTAGGGATGTTGGATTCCACTTGAAGTATATGGTGGGACTAGTCATTGAGAAGAATGTGGAATTAATCTAAACTTTCTATTTATTTATTTATTTTTTGAGACAGAGTTTCATTCAGTTGCCCCAGGTAAAATGCCATGGTATCATAACTCACAGTAACCTCAAACTCTTCGGCTTGAGCAATTCTCTTGCCTCAGCCTCCTGAATAGCTGGGATTATAGGCATGTGCCACTAAGCTCTTCTAGTTTTTCTATTTTTAGTAGAGATGGGGTGTCACTCTTGCTCATGCTGGTCTTGAACTCTTGAGCTCCAGCAATCCACCCTCTGTGGCCTTGTAGAGTGCTAGTATTAGAGGCATGAACCACCATGCCCAAACTAAACCTTTTTTCTATCTTAATTGATTTTAAGGTATCATATGAGAAACCTCAGTGTTTTCCTGGTTATGGAGTATAGTTTAATACTTCTCTCTGGGTCCACCCTGTTGATGAATATGGAAACAGTGGGAAAAATATGGTTATACATAGGTCACTATGAAAGTTCAGACAGATTGCATTATGGTCCATTATTTCATTTTCAAGAAACACAAGCAGTAGTGTCCTTTCTGATTTACCTGTGCAAGTTTCAACTTGCTTGGCTTATCAGTAGTATTGCTGAGAGGGCTTCATTTGTTTCCATCTGTCTGTATTTTACATCTCCACATAGTCACAGAATTATGAATTACAATATGAAAGTCTGCTTTATATATTTTATTATTTTATGAAGAGTTATAGACTGTTTTTTATTTGAACTCATTCAATTGCTGTTATGCTTGTAGTAAGAATGCTAAATCTCCCTTGTACTTCCTACTTACTTTATTAGTTGAGGTCTAAGTTGTTTATATATTGGAGAAACTGGGGTTTTTTAAAGTAATGAATATTTATTGAATTAATTTTCATTTTGTCACTGTCAATCTTATTTCAGAGATATTATTACTCTTCCTATAATTTATGATTGACTAATTTTGATTTTGTATAACAGTTTTTATCCTAACTTCATCTTTTCCTCCAGTGATAGTAGTTAAATATTAACTATTATACCTAAAATTATAAAAGAAAAAATGAAACAGGGAGAAGGAGCAAGATGGTGGCCAAGTAACAGCCTCTTTGCAACAGGTGTGGTGAGATTGGGGAAAGAAGACTCCAGAAATTTCTGGCTTGGGGGCTCTGCCCAGAAACATCCCTTTGGGGACGCAAGGAGACAGTTGTAGACTTCTGGATCCCAGTGGAGAACTGGAGTGGTTGTGATTGGTCTGAGGCTCCTGCAGCTGTAACTCCAACAGCAGCAAGATTGCAGACAGGGAAGGCCTTCTTTGTGGGTCTTTTTTTTTTTTTTGACTTGGGCATTCGGTTGAATTACCTTGGGAGAACTTGGACAAGAGTGCAGGTAACTTTAAGCATTGTTCAAGGTCCAGACTGAGCTGCTAGGCCAGAAGGGAGCTAACGTTGTTTGGCTGTGGCCTGCAGGTACAGCCATTGTGCGAGAGGTGCCCTCTAAGCTCTGCCCTCAGGGTCACAGAGTGAGGCCCAGGTTGGAAGACTTTTGGCTAGTCATCTAGTGACTATGAGCAGCACCAAAGGCCAGGACTGAGATACCAAGGAAGAGTGGAGCTTTCAGTGTTTGGCAGTAGGAGGAAAGCCATGCAGCCTTGATCCTCAGGGGCATAGAGTGAGGCCAGTTTTGCCACACCATGTATGTGGGCAACCATTTCAGGAGAGAGCGCAGTGATAAGTGCTTTCCTGGGAAATCTTCTGCTAAGCCAAGGTTAACTTTTTAAAGTGTCTTTTAAGCAGCTGAGGAGAGATTCAGGATCTCAACCCTGTGGGGTCTGAGGGCAAAGAAGTCAGCAGAGGCCTCCAGTCTCCATCTCATACAGGTATATCAGCACTATGATTAGTATCTCATACTCCAGAAAATCACCTCTTCCCCAGACAATATTCAGCAAGATATATATACTGCTTTGTTTTTGTTTTGAGTTTTTTTCTAACATTTTTCCTCCTAGATTTTTCTTTTTTCTTCTTCATTTTTCTAGTTTAAATATAATTATCCATTTATACCTTCTTTAATAATAAGAACTTCATTTTTGCAACTATTTCTGTTCCTGTTATTTGGTTTTTCCCCCAAATTATCCTATAAGATTTTCTGTTTGTTGCTTTTGGTTTGATTTATAGTATTTTTGTCTTTCCTCTCTATTTGGTGGAGGTGGGGTACTGTGTCTGCTCAGGCTGGCAATGAGCTGCTGATCTCAAAGTAAGCACCCAACCCAGCACCCCCAGAGGTTGAGAATTTTTAAGGTGTGGGTCAAAGTACCCTATTGTATGTATTTATTACTCCTCTCTCTCTCTCTGTCTCTGTGCCTCTCTTCTTTTTGTCAATATTCCCTTTTATTCACCCCCTTCCTTTCTCTTTTTTCTTTTTCTTTTAGTCTTTTTTTCCCTTCATGTTCTTCATCTTCTCATTCTTTTAGTCCTGTACCAAAAGGATTCATTGAAACCTTAAGCCAGAGGCATGGTAACTTAAAGAGCAAGAGGAAGTGAAAGAAAAATTAGGGCAAGAAAGCAGATAAAAGAAAACACTCATGAGGAGGAATCAGCAGAAAAATCCTGGCAACATGAGAAACCAGTCCAGAACAGCCACCCCCCCACCACACACACACACACAGGGACCATGAGGTAGCTACTGCATAGGATTACACCTATAAAGAAATGTTAAAAATTACAGAAAGGGCATTTAAACCACAGATGATGAAAACAATGAAGGAAATTGCTGAGAAAGAAGAAAATAACCAAAAGGAAATCCAGAAACAGAATCAAATAAGAGGAGAATGATATAAAGAATATAGGAAGGATATAGCAGACCTGAGGGACTTGAAGCAGTCAATTAGGGAACTTAAAGATGCAATAGAAATTATCAACAACAGATTAGACCATGCAGAAGAAAGAATATCAGAGGTAGAGGACTAAGCTCTTGAGATAGCTCAGATACTTAAAGAGGCAGAAAAAAATGAGAAAGAAAGCAGAACATTCACTGACAGTATTATGGGACTTTATGAAGCATTCAAACATACAAGTTACGGGTATCTCACAAGGGGAAGAAGAATGCCCCTGAAGAATGGAAGGCATACTAGAAAACATTATATCAGACCCCAGGTTGCCTCAAACAGAGCTTCTTCAAGACACATTGTGATGAACCTGTCCAAAGTTAAGATAAAAGAAAAGATTCTTGAAGCTGCCAGGAGTAAGCACCAGTGGACCTACAGAGGCAAATCCATCAAGGTGACCACACACTTCTCTAATGAAACTTTTTAAGCAAGAAGACAATGCAAGGATGGTTCAACATAGTTAAATCTATAAATGTGATTCACTATGTAAACATAAACAAAAAAATCATATGATCATCTCAATAGATGCAGAAAGACATTTTACAGCATCTAGCACCACTCGGTTAGATAAAATCTGAACAAAATAGGCATATGTGGAACTTATCTCAAAATTATATGTAATATAATTTTGTTATATAATTTTGTCACATATGTCATATATGAGTTGTTACATATGACAGATTCACAGCCAAAATCATACTGAAAGGGAAAAAACTGTAAGCATTCCGACTGATAACTGGAACAAGATAAGAATGTCCAATGTCACCACCTCTGTTAAACATAATGCTAGTACTCCTAGCCAGAGCCATCAGGCAAGAGAAGGAAATAGAGAATATTCAAATAGGTAAAGAGAAGGTCAAATTATCACTCTTTGCTGATGACATGTTCTTACTTTTACATCTAGAAACACAAAGATTCCACAAAGAAACTCCTGGAATTGATAAATTCAGCAAAATCTCAGGTTACAAAACAAATTTATACAAATCAGTAGCATTTCTGTACAGAAATAACATTCAAATTGAGAGAAAATCAAAACTCAATATCATTCATAATTGCTACAAAGAAAAGAAAATATCTAGGAATATATTTAACCAACGAGGTGTGCGATGTCTACAAAGAGAACTACAAATCACTGAGGAAGGAAATTGCAGATAATGTAAACCAATGGAAAAACATATCACAGTCATGGATCAGTATAATCAACATTGTTAATAGGTCTATACCACCCAAAGTGATTTATAGATTCAATGGAATCTTCTCAAAATATCTCTATAATTTGTCATAGATCTAGAAAAAGTTTTCAATGTTTCATCTAGAACCAGAAAAGAGCCCAAGTAGCCAAAGCAATCTTAAACAAATAAACAAACCTGGAGGTGTCATTTTACCAGACTTTAACCTGAACAACATGGTACTAGCACAAAAATGGAGACATAGACTAATGGAACAGACAGAGAATATAGCTATGGGGGAAAGAATTCCTATTATACTAATGGTACTGGGAAAGTTGGATAGCCACATGCAGAAGACTGAAACAGGATCCAATATGTTTCACTAATCACTAAAATTAATTCAGGAGATTATATTCTTAAGTCTAAGCTGTGAAACTGTAAGAATTCTAGAGGAAACTATTGGAAAAACCCTTCTAGGTATCAGTCTAGGCAAAGAATTTATGAAGAATCCCTCAAAGGGGTAACCACAGCAACAATAAAAATGGATAAATGGGACCTGGTTAAATTAAAGCGCTTCTGTACAACCAAGGAAACAATCAACAGCGGAAATACCCGACTGCCATATGGGAGAAAATATTTGCAAACTATACATCCAATAAAGGGAAAAGGGGTCCTAATTTCAGTAACTCATTTTGGGGAAGAGGAATTTTAGTTTTCCTGACTGGCCTTATAGGAGAATGGGACTGAGACAGGAAGACAGACGAAGGTCAGAGCAAAACTTATTTTTAAGGATACTTCTTAATCCTTTATTTGGGGGTATTGTTTTTTGAGTCTCATAACAAACAAACAAGCAAAACCTTCAATTCTTTAGAGGGATATCAATCCTTAGAATTTTTTTTATCACTATCTGGTGAATTTCTGCCTCTGTCTCTTCAGATAGTATCTAATTTCTTTCAGATTTCAATATTATAGTATATATTTTTTTTAATTTTTATTAAATCATAGCTGTGTACATTAATACTATCATGAGGTATAGTATGTTGTTTCTATATACCGTATGAAATACTTTCATCCATCTGGTTAACATAGCCTTCATGTCATTTTCTTAGTTATTGTGTTAAGACATTTATATTCTACATTTAGAAAGTGGAGGGAGGGTGACTGGTGGGATCACGTCTATGGTTTATCCTATGGGGGTACATATGGATCTTTCTAAATGTAGAATATTATATTTTTGACTCCAATATGGAAATAAAACAAATGAAGGTATTCTGTCTCCTCTTGGGGAAAAAGACATTCAATATAAATTAGGCAGACATCCTACATAAAATATGGGCTATGAAGAAACAATAATATGCCAAGAACAGCAAGTGAACATAATTGGTAGTTGCAATATGTCCTTTATAAACATCATATAAGCTCTTACGAGATATTTGTCCAATATTTGCTGGCTTAGATTTATATTGTAGGTGTATTTTAAAATACAAAGCAATAAAATTTTGGAGTGGCAAAAATATTCAACTCTGGTTTGTACTAATCCTTAGTGATGAAATTTATTTGCATGCAACCCTGAAGACACTTTGAATTCCAATCTCATATTTCATCCTCTAAAAGAGCTCAAGGATAAATGTACTGCAAAGAATACTTAGGTTAAAGTATGACTCACAACTAGATTTTGTTTTCTTCATTGTCTGGGATACAGATTATTCATTCATTTCTTATTTCTTATCATATATTTCACATACTTTGTAGATGATGATGTAAGGAAAATGAGATGTAAAGTACTCGTATATGATTTGTGTTGAAAAATATCAATGATATTAAAGCTATCCCTTTTGGAACTAAATTCCCTTGTGCAAAATGACCTATCTAAAATATGAAATTTTCATTGCATTTTATATCGACCTAGGTTTCTATTATGTGCATAATATTGCAGTCGTGCATTATTTATTAAGCATAATCATTGTGGAGTAATGTGATTACTAATTCTATTTCTTAGAGTCATTGAGGATTCTTCAGAATTCTGAAATAGTAGAAATGCAATTAATCTACTATCAACTGATTTATTAAGAATATATTGCATTATATTGTATTTTTCACCACCATGAAATCTCATGGCCACTATTATTTGTATTACTTGTAGATCAGAAGAGGCTATTTTGCAAAGGGTGTAATATGGCTATTAGTAATATATTTTTTATCCATGTTGCATCAAGAGATTTCAAAGAACTTCTTTACATATTTATTTTAATTATTTATTTTTTTGAGACTGAGTCTCGCTCTTGTGCCCTGACTAGAATGCTCTGGCATTATAGCTCATAGCAACATCAAGTTCTTGGGCTCAAGGAATTCTCTTGCCTCCATTTTTCTATTTTTAGTAAAGATGGGTTCTCGTTCTTGCCCAGGCTCGTCTCAAACTCCTGAGCTCAAGTGATCCACCTACCTTGACCTCCCAGCACTCAAAGCACTTTTTAAGACAGGATCTTGCTGTGTTGCCCAGGTTTGAGTGCAGTGACTATTCACATAAACGATCATGGTATAGTTATTAACTCCTGGGCTCCAGTGATTCTCCAACCTCGGGCTTTCAAATATCTGAGCCACAGACATAAGCCATTATGCTTAGCTCTCAAAGGATTTAACAATTTTATTTTGGTCAGAAAATTCGTAGAATACTTTGGTCTGTGATTATTAATAATTATTCAAAATAAAGTCAAGTTTCATTTTGACTCACTATTTACTCTATCTACAGAGCTGAGATCTATTTTATTATCTGGTATTAGAATAGCAAACATGTTCAATGCTAATATAGAATTATAGGGACTATTCAGATCATATCTGAGACAACAGCTAAGCTTAATGGAAAAGGGTGCAGTGGTCATTTTCAATATCTTTTATGCCCAAGTGAGTGAGGGTGTCTTATTTGCCACCCCTCATTGGTAAATGTGAAAACAAGTGCAGTTAGCATCAATATATTGAAATAGTCCAAAATTATTGATGCCTGGAATGTGTTCACTTCTGGAATTAGAAAATACCAGGGTAGCCATATAGTTCGAATGCAGTTTTAAATTGCACATGAACTTTATGGCCACCTTGTATAAAAGAGGTTTACTTTTTTTTTTTTTTTTTTTTTTGAGATGGAGCCTCAAGCTGTCCCCCTGGGTAGAGTGCCATGGCATCTCAACACATAGCAACCTCCAACTCCTGGGCTCAAGCGAGTCTCCTGCCTCCGCCTCCCAAGTAGCTGGGAACACAGGTGCCTACCACAACGCCCGGCCATTTTTTGGTTGCAGCCATCATTGTTGTTTGGTGGGCCCGGGCTGAGGATTCGAACCCACCACCTTAGGTGTACGTGGCTGGAGCCTTAGCCGACTCAGCCACAGGCGCCGAGCCAGTAGTTTACTTTTTAACCTTTCTTTTATCTAAATTTTTTCCCAAAATGTGCTCTTTGGGTAACATTTATCAGCATCTACTGGGATTTTTGTCCCAAATTATGTTTTCTGGAATCTGCCCCACATGTAACCAATTATAGAAAGGGCATACGTAGCCAAATTTTAAATAAACACCTCTAGTGGTTTCTATACATACTGAATATTAAAAACAGTTGCTCCAATTATTTGATACACATGTCTCTCATTTATAAAAACCATAGTAGTTAGTTTTATGTGTAAAACCTCAGCCTTTGAAATATAAGAAATCCATGGCTAATTACATTTGTGTTTATTATTAGGAAAAGTCTTTGACACTCTTTGATGTAGGTAAGAAAATTCTAGGTTATTCCTGTGAACAAGTCTACATTTTATATCCAAATCCTGTTACACTAGTCCTTGATCTATTCTCTAGTGATCAAATCCCTGGAGTACTATTTCTGAATCCTTATCCCATATCCTTAGGAATGCAGTTTGTATAACTTATTTTCTACATAATGCTTCTTTATCATATTGTTAATTACCTGAACTCAAACTTTTAAATGTCTATTATTTAAAAATTCTTCATCTAAAAATAATTCTTCATCTAATCATCATAGAAATGCAAATCAAAAACATCTTTAGACATTATCTTACCCAGTGAGAATAGCCCACATCACAAGGTCCCAAAGCTACAGATGCTGGCGCAGGTGTCAAGAGAAGGGAACACTTTTGCACTGTTGGTGAGACTGAAAACTAATACAGGCTATTTAGAAAGAAGTATGGAGAATCCTCAAAGAACTCAAATTAGACTTTCCCTTTGATCCCACAATCCCATAAGTAAGCATCTAACCAGGAGAAAAAAAATACCATTTTATCAAAAGGACATTGAGACTAGATTATTTATTGTAGCTCAATTTATAATTGCCAAGATATGGAAACAGAATTTATGTCTTTTATATAAAGCTGGATGGAGTTGAAACACATTCTTTTTTTTTTTTCTTTTTTGCTTAACCCCAGGTGTTTGAGGAAACACATTCTTCTTAGTAAAGTATCACAAGAATGGAAAAGCAAGTATCCAATATACTTCATACTAATATAAAGCCAGTAGACAAAGTAACACATGTCCACCCAGGAGAAAATCTCAATTCAGTTCAAGTGGGGGAAGAGGGGAGGGAGTTGAGGAATTGGAGATGGGATGGGGATTGATGTGCTCCCACCTAATGGACATAACGTATGGGTATAGGGCACACCTCCTGAGTGTGAGACACAGTGACAAGAACGACACTACCTAACAAACGCAAATATTGTAACCTAATATTGAGGGTTTGTACCATCATATTAATCTGAAGTAAAAAAATACATTGACCCACAGACTGAGGGCATGGGATAAATTAATCTTGGGGAAAAAAATAAGGCCATGGGAACTTAACCAAAAATAAAATACAAACCATAAACTTATAAACTCAAAATAGTTTTTTTTTAGTAACTATTGTTCAGTCCCAATAAAACTGATCTAAAAAAATAATAAAGATTCTTCATCATTGTATTTCAGGATGTATTTGGACTACCTAGTTGTAACTCTTTACTAAATCTTCATTTCATTGATTGCGCATTGCCTGGTATGCAACTTACTTCCATTGACTCATATATTTCGGGAATACTGTGCTCCACTGTATTCCATGGACTGCAGCAGGACCTACCCTATTCCAGGTGCACATTATATTCTACGAGGTTTGATTTTGAGATTCCAAAGCCCCCCATCCCAAACGTACACATTCTCCATCATACACATACTTGGAAACAAGATGGACTCTGCTGACATACACCATTATTTGGTAGATTGAGTGATCCTTCTTTTAACTTCTATTAAATTCATTGCCTATATACATTGCCTAGTAGTCAATGCCTCCTGTAAGGATTAGTGTAGTATCTCCTTCCTGTATGTCCCTTCTTTCCATCTGTGCTGTTCTGGCTTTGCATAGCTTGATCTCTGTGTCTACACTGTTCCCTGTTTATTTTAACACTCATCCTTGCACAATAATACATTTTAAAAAGAAAGTAAAATGGTATTTGAGAGATAGCAAAATCAGTTATAAGTGCTTAAAAGAGCTGAGTCCAAAAGTCTATAACAAGATAATTCCTCAATTTGAACTTTATTTTGATAGTTATTTATGTATCTTTCTTTCACCAAGCTGCTTGAGAACACAGTTAGGTTTTCACTTGTACTTATATTTGTAGGACCTTGAACATGAATGTATTCCCGGATAAATGCTTATTTATTTATTTATTTATTTTGTTGCAGGAAGACGAGGCCCAACAGAGAGAAAGAACACACCCAAACACCACGTTTATAAGAGGAAGGGCTTTATTTACCAGCCAGGAGCTTATGGCATAGAAGATTTCCAAATGGCCACGCTCCCCTACTGGCTTGGTCTTTCCCTTTTTATCAGCAGTCAAAAAGATCCACCCCACAGGCACCCTTCTCATTGGCCAGTTTGAATTAAGTGAGAGATGCTATTCCAACCCCTACAGAATTACAGGATTTCACAGAACTTGGAAATTTCCAAGTTCAGGAAGTTAAGTTTCCAAATTCCCAAGACCTGAGTCACCATGGAGAGGACCCCACAGGTATATCCCTGTGGTCTCCTTGAGAAGACCTGTTCTCTTAGACCTTACCCTTCTCGGGTATCCTTTCTCAATTTATTTATTTGGAGAAGAAGATAAATGCATTTTACTTATAATAGTCAGTAAAGCTGTTGTCACCCACTAGTTTTAAGAACAACGGCGTAAAAGCAATCAATTATTAACACTCTCTTGGAATCATTAATTTTCTGTCATCCTCAAATCCTAGGTTGTGTCAATGATATGACAATCATGATTTGAAGACTTAATATTCTGTCCCACCATACTTACAATAACTGGTTCCCGATAGACAATTCCACGGTGAGTGTGCTTCCTTTCTATTTTTCTAATCTTTGCTGTTTTACAATTATTCGGATATCACATTTTATATTGAAAAGTTCTCTCCACATTTTTTTTTCTGACTGGATATTTAAATTTCCCAGATTTAGTTGCAACAAAAGACTTTTATATTTTTAGCCTTTTTCCCCCCTACCCTGTTTCCTAATTTATCACTGTAGGGTTCTATGATCTATAACTTTCCCTGAAAAAAAGCTTTACCATTAAATTCTAAATATGTAAGCTAAACACACACTTTTAAAATAGAAGCGGGTGATAAATTTCTCACCTCTTCCAAAAATAATATTCAAAACCTGTTAACATTATGTTAATTTCTAATTTGAATAATTACATCATCCTTAAAAAGAAAAGTAAAGCACCATTCTCTTTACTTGGACCTTTTTATTGTGAAAATGCATTTCGGTAATTCAAAAGGAAAAATCTGTCCCAGGTAACCAAATTAAAACACTTTGCAATCAAATATAAACGTTAGTATTGGGCAACTGTGGAAAATATAATCAAGGAAGTATGTATAGTGATCAAAATGGTATTGAAAATTGCATATGTTGCCTGTCCTCAACATCCATCTGTCTGGGACCTTTGTGCCAGCAGACATTCTCATTCCCTGGTTTGTTCCTGTGGGTTGCTCACATACCACTTGGCAGTCGTTGCAGTTCCACATCCTCAGCTTCCTGTGTCAATTCCTTCCCTCCTTCACTCCTTCTGTGCCAATGCCATGCTCCTCTCATCAGAGCACGATCCCCTCTCATCAGAGCATGTTCCTTCTTTTGGTCCCTCCTGAGTTTCTTTTCTACAGAGTGCAGCTTCACAGGTTAGCATTATAATACCTGTTATTTTCTACCCATGTAAAGTGATTTATTGTTTCAGTATTTTAACCACTTTCCATAGAGAAATAGGAAGTTACTCTTGGGTTCTCTTTACCACATCAGGAAAGATTTTTAACTAAGTAGGCTACAAAACAAATTTGCGGCTGCACGTGTAGTATCCAATTTACCTAGAAAACGTTCATACTTTTTTTTTCTTTACGTCCTTTAATGGGCATTTCTGTCTATTTGAGGAACTGCTTAACCCAAACTTGTTGCAGTAGCTCAATACCTGGCATTTCTGTCAGCCTACCTTTGCCAAAGGGATAACTTGTTTTTCCTAGGACCCACTGAAGACTTAGGCAAATAGAAAAGCTCACAGCCTCTCAGATAATCATAAATATAGAGCACCACCCTATCTACAAAGTTTTGCCCTTTCTGGTACCCTCTTACTAAAGTGTGAGCATTTAGCTGGTACAGAACAGAGTTTGAAATGAAACACAAGAAGCTTTAACAAGATAGCAGATTGAACTGAAAGTGGAAATTAACTCTAGTATGATTTAGGCTCTTAACATCTCTACCTTAATGCAACATATTTTTAAATGTTTTCCCTCTATTATTTATTCAGGAAAAAATTGCTGAGTACCTGTTATATTCTAGATTTTTTTTATGCACTGGGAATACATTACTGAACAAAAAAGATAAAATTTTCTACTTAATGAAGTTTACACACTAATGGGAGCAGATGGGTGATATGAAATTGACATACTACTTGAGTAAATCACATAACATTTTAGATATTGGAATTGAGAGCAGGATACAATTATTCTGTTATGCTGGATAAGGAAGGAGATTGCAATGTTAAATAGATGATGATCCTTCCAGCCTTATGGGTAGGTTCTGCACCCCTGGATCAACCACCCATAAATCAAAAGTATTCACAAGAAAAAAAAAAGAATAAAAAATACAAATAAAAATAAAAACAACTATTTACATTGTTTTAGGTATTATAAGTAATCTAAAGACTACTTAATGAATATGAGAGAATGTACATATATTTGATTATCCTGAAATTTCGGTATCCTAAAAAGTTCTGGAAGCAATCTCCATGAAACACCAAGAGATGATTATACACTGAAATATACTCAATGAATAGGAAAATTTTGATCTAAAACTTGAAGAAAGCAAGAGAATTAATTATTATGTCTGATTAAAAAAACCCTCCAATTAAAAGGTACAGCCAGTATGGAGGTTTAAAATACTCTTCCACATCCAGGGATCCAGTATGGCTGGAATAGGTGAGCCCAGAAGAAAGCAGTATGATTAAGAGAGAAGACAGGTGTAAAGGTTAAGGTCTTATTTTTGCCAGAGTTTTAGCTTGGTGCTAGTAATACTCAAGATATTTAAATAATATTCATTGCTATAAAAGAGAATCCTAGATTATAGAATAAGATAGTTACCTGGAGTATATAAGTTTCTTGTGAGTGCTATAACAAATTATCACAAAATTCATGGCTTGATGTAACAGAAATTTCTCTTTTCAAAGTTCTGGAGCCTACATGTCTAAAATCAGTATCACTGGGTTGGCCTCTTCTAGCTTTTGTGGGCATCCCTTATGGCTCTATCACTTCAATTTTTAATTTAAATCTCTGTCTGTTTTCATGTGGCTGTCTCCATTGCATATGTCAAATCTCCTCTGCCTCCCCTCATGAGAACACTGTGATCCAAGTCAGGATTTTACCACCTGGAGTTCCTTAATTTAATCACATATTTTCCATATAAGGTAAAATTTAATTGTGCTATGAATTATGGCTTGATATTTTTAGGGGTCCACCACAAACATTAGGAAATTTTAGTATCATTGCAATTTTAAAAGGAACAGAATTAAATCTGAATATCTCCTATAAAATAAATTTACCAGTACTACTTTGTTGCAGCTAACCTGAATTTTACCTGCATTAAGATAAATAATATCAGCTTTTAAACTTTCTGGCAATTTTGTGTTTGATTAACCTCACAGCATTATTGCCTTATAGAAGTAGCAATGCAATACTCCAGTAAAAGCCTGATTCATGAACAGAGTTTTTACTTTATGAAATCTGAAATTCTCACAATTCCTAGACAATTTCTCACTAATTCCTCTTCTTCCCATCACAAAAATGCATGCAAAAAGTATAAGTTTATACTGGGAAACTTTTCTAGAGAGACAGCTTATAGGCACAAATTTCACCTACCTTATTTTTGTAACCTCCTAATGATATCATCACCGATCTAAGCATATTCACTGAAGAATTTTAGGTTTTCTTAGACTTTTTGGTCTTAAATTTAGGCTCTTACACCCTGTACACCACATATCTTCCTGAGAGACTATCGGTCTGGAGTCTTACGCTGTTTTTTTATTTATTCATTTATGTGTTTGTTTATGAATTTATTTAAAGCAAAATTATTTTAACTCAAATAAGATACATAACTATCCTGATGAACCATTCTGCTTTGAAACACTCCATGAAACGCTCAACCAAGGAAGAATGCTAGAATTGACTTGTCATATATTTTAATTCAAAATTCACATAATTTGCCCTCTTGTTAAGAGAAGTCAAGCGATGCTTCAGGAGCTTTCATTGTGGAAGAGATTCCAGGGCATAGAGTAGTCACTAGAAAAAGATGAGCATTTTGTTCATTGGTTGGGCCTTCGGTGTTAACATGTTGAAGTGGCAGCTATGGTATATGAGGGATGCAAGCAGAGAGTTCACGTGTTTACCATGCCGTACCTGGAACCCTGGGCCCCTCAGTGTCCCTGGAGAGTCTCCTGGAGATTATACCATGTGGCCCCATGTCCCTGGCTCTGAAACCCTTTATTTCTCAATCCTGTCTGCATCTGCATTGGCAGACCAGGCATCACCTCCCCTATTCTAGCTTTCAGAAACTTTCAATATAACTCACAAGCCACAGGAGAAATTTTTGTCTCTTCACTTTAAAAATACTGAATTCTATTTAAATTCAGTGCATAATGTTATTCTTAAATTACCATTGTGATTGCCCACATTGATCTCAAATGCTATTTTCTCTATAAAAGGACACTTAAATTAAAAGGTGATGAAGGTTCACTCTACTGTACCTATTACACTTTATAGTTTCCCCTGCATTAGTGAATTAATCAATGTTTGTATTGTTTTAATCATTTGATCATCCTTTTCCTTTCTTTTTCGCTTCCATTTTGGGTGTAATTTTTCTAACATTTCTGCAGTTCTTACTGAATTGTGTGTGTATTATGTTTGAAAAGGTTAGAAGGATATTTCTTTTGTATCACGTAGTTCCTAGGACAAAGGAACACTTAAAAATTGCTTCCTGATGAGAGTGGTTTTGTAAAGTGGCAGTCATTTGAGTTAAACACGTGTAAATTCCACTTCAGTTAGCAGAGCTAGAGACTTAAATACAATCATTTTAAATGAATGAAGATTCTTAGAAAATCCCAACTATCAAATTAACTGACTATAGCACTAACTATCATACTGGAAAATAATGAGGAACAATATTGATGTTTCTGGCAACTTTTCACAATAGAATTATATAGTCAGTAGATGGCACTATTTGTTTTATTACTAATCACTGACCACTCCCTTTTGTTTTCATATAAAAGGTATCAATAGCTTATTTTTAACTATATTTAAAAGATCCCAAATTTGCTTATATGTTGTTTACTAAATGAATCATTATTGCTGCCTGGGATAGTTGCTTTCTCAGTTTAATTTCATAGAAAAATTTTAAATGAGGATCTAAAAAAACTTTTTTTCCTAATGTTACTACCACATTTTGAAGTGAATATTCAACCTGACACACCAAGGAATGGTTGATATGAACATGTTTCTTTTACTAAAAGGGCTATTTTCCTACCCCTATAACACATTAAGATGGGGATCTGAGATAGGTTATTTGCCAGTCTTATTTGACAGAATTCATTTCGATTTCCAAATGTATACAGACATTCGAATTACTTCTCTATTGATTAAAAAGAAAACAAAATACAAATAAAATTGGACAAGTGAAATGATGGTACATTTTATGGAAAGATGATTGCATGAAGAAATGAGAATAAATGGTTCAGTAGTATAAGAAATAAGAGGACCAATAATATAAGCAAATGCAATATTTTACATGAAAGTAATAGTCACTGATGTAAATTATAATGTATTCTACAATGATTAATTTTATTTGCCAATTTGGCTATTTGTCAACTGGCTGCCATGCCCAGTTGTTTGGTCAACCCCTAAATGTTGCTATGAATGTCTTTTGTGAATGTGATTAACATTTATAATCAAGTGACTTTTAGTAAAAGATTCCCCTCAATAATGGAAATGAGCCTCATTTAATCACCTGAAGACATTAAGTGCAAAAATGAAGGTTTCCTAAGGAAGAAGAAATTTTGCCTCAAGACTAGAACACAGCAATCCTGCCAGAGAGATTTCAGACTTGCAAGTCTTTAAAATTGCAGGGGCTAATTCCTTAATATCAATCAATCTTTCTCTCTCTCTGGTAGGAATTCCCATTGTTTCTGCTTCTCTTAAAAACGTTGGCAAATAAATTATATTAGTTAGACATTTACATTGAGAGCTGGTTGTAGTAAGAAGGGAAAGACTGCTTGCTGCTAAAGAAAATAATAGCTGAATTGAGAACAATAATGAAGAAAGAAAACAACCAAGGAACTAACAAAACACATAATTCAATTAGGACGCTAAAATGGCATAAAATTTCTCTGTGAGGTCATTAGAAAGGGAAAAGGAGTTCAAATAAGGTTATCAGAAAAGATGAAAGGTGACTGATGGAGGAGGGCTGATGTCTGATTAGTAAGGTTTCCAATAACAGACAGTAGATTGATAAAGGGATTGGCAAGGATACAAATGAACACTGAATTGATAGAACTCGTGAAATGTTAGGAAAATGATAATACAATCATATCAAAATATAGCACTATTCAGTGTGTGAGAAGATTGAGTTTACCTGAAGTGGAACAAACCCCAGACAACCTTAAACGTGTCGGTAACACATAGCAGCAAATGACCATGATGAGCAAGGCTGCAGGCTGTGAAGGGGAAAGAGCAGGGATCCAGAATTTCTTTACATCCACAAACATCATTCTCATTCAAAGGCAAAATAAAGACACAGAACAAGTACCCTCACCTGGTTCTTCGTTTAGCACACTAGTTCATCATCTATTCTTTCTGGATTTGTTAAACTGCTCATAGTTTCTTAAATAAGTTATGGCTTTTCTCATGCGTTTCTTGAATCTGTGTCCATTGCTTCCTCATCTGGAGCACTGTTCTTATTTCTCCACTTTAACTGTCTTGTCCTTGCTCTTTTTTTAGCTCTCACTTTAAACAGAATAAAGTGCTCTGATTCCTCTGTACAGAAATGCCTGTTCTCAACTTCCAAAATCATATCATCTATTTTTTGTCTTTGCTCCCATGAATTTGTTTTGCCTTTTTCTATCTTTTTATTTATTATGACATAAGTTATATACAAAAGATTTACCCATTTTGTGTACATTTCAATGCTCTTTGACCAACTAACATATTCACGTAACAATCACAACAATCAGAATACAGAAGATTTGGATCATCCCCCCAAATACCCTTTCATCTCTTCATCCTGGCAATCACTACAAATTAAATTTGTCTTTTCTAGAGCATCATAGAAATGGAATCATACTATCATATGGATGTATTCTTCTGTGATGGGATTCTTTTCCTCAACTTTGAAATTCAGCTGTTATTATGTCAACATTTCAACTCTTTTATGGCTGAACAGTATTTCTGAGCATTCGTGTACAACAATTTATTTACTAATTGATGGAGATTTGGGTTGTTTAAATTTCTTGTGTATTATGAATAAAGAAATATAAATATGGGGGTACAAGTCTTGTAGTAGGCATATGTTTTCATTTCCCTTAAGTAGATATCTAGGAGTGGAATTCCTGCCTTATCTTTGCCAGGTATTGTTCAAATTAATCCCACTATTCTGGAGTTAATTTGGGGATTGAACTAAACATCGCCAGTGGCAGACCAGTATGGGGTGGGGTGGGGGATCAGGGAGAGTTTGCCCTGACATATCTCTGACCTCCCAATGGTTTGCAACTGTTTAAAGAGGAAATAAGGCATCAAATTACTATATGGTTGGTCCAATTAGTAAGAGTATTAATTGTTAGAGTCAAGATTCTAACCCTAGCAAAATGACTCTACATTCTTCAGTCTTCTAATATAATTTTCTTTTCCCACAGATTTAAAATACTATCTTGGCAATATGGCAAATTCCCGTAACTATATAGGTATGATTATGGACTTTCTACTATGTTTAAATGTGCACACTACACATTTTAAAACACCTAATGAAATCATATTCTCTACCCTGCTTATAATTTGAAAAACTTCTTATGGAATTCAGAATCAAATCCGTACCCCTTAGCAATCTTCCTTCTTCCTCCTACCTCTGGTGCCTCAAATATGGGTATAGACATGTTCCCCTCATTATTTTTTCCATTCTGGTCACAAAAATCTTTGGGTAATTATCTGAGCAGAAAAGCACACTGTTCTGTAATACTGTTGCTTCCCCTCCCTTTGTTCACACTTCTTCCTACGCCTCATCTTCTTTGCCTGGTTTATTGAGCAAGTACCTGGTCATTTTTAAGGTTTAACTAACACATCACCACCTCTACCCTTTCCTTTCCTTTTGATCCTAACCAAGTGGAAGGAAATCATTTCCTCCTCTTTTTATGTTTGCCACATTTTATATGTATTACTGTGTTTGTTAATTTCTTATCTTTCTCTGACATAACATGAAGATCTTGAAGGCAAAAAGTATTTTATTAAGTTCTTACTATGGACTGAGTATTTTTGAGTAAATTAAATAAACACAGGTTATAAGAGCATCTGATTCATAAAAAATGTAATAATTTTTAAGTGAGAAAGATTTTTTTTCAAAACAACATCAAGAATTCATACCTGAGCATACTTAATTAGTTTAAAGCATAACAAATGGGTAGCTAGAATGACAATTTATCCTATTAAAAATATGGTATTGCATATTTAATTAACAGGAAAAGAACGAAGTCAATCAAAGGAGTCAGAGGACTTTGGGTATAAGGAATTTAATGGGGGGGGTTCCATAACCTTCTGGCATTTGCTTAATACTAAGTGTAGTATATATGATAAGAAATGTACATGGCAGGGACCCCAAGGATCTTCTAGACTTTTCACTTAAACTGTGGCCACAGGTAACATTTGTGCTGAGTCATCCTCTGTACTAAGCAGTCTTCTGCCTCGGTTCCTTTGCGTGTGCAGGAGAATCCTTTAAATCTTGGAATCCTGGCACTCCTTAGAAGCACTCTTCGCTTCTTTTTTTTTTTTTTTTTTTTTTTTTTTTGAGACAGAGCCTCAAGCTGTCCCCCTGGGTAGAGTGTCATGGCATCACAGCTCATAGCAACCTCCAACTCCTGGGCTCAAGTGAGTCTCCTGCCTCCGCCTCCTAAGTAGCTGGGACCACAGGCGCCCGCCACAACGCCTGGCCATTTTTTGGTTGCAGCTATCATTGTTGTTTGGCGGTCCGGGCTGGGGATTCGAACCCGCCACCTTAGGTTCACGTGGCTGGCGCCTTAGCCGCTTGAGCCACAGGCGCCGAGCCGCACTCTTCGCTTCTGTCTCACTTTCTCAATTTCAGGCATTACACGGTCAGTTCAGTTTACTTCATGTAAAAGATACACTTGGTTGGTGTGCAGTTTGTCATTGACCATATTGAGTCCAGAAAGGCTTTAATGAAAAATCTGATAAAATTGGCATTGAACAGAACAAGGAAAGATTCAGCCAGTTGTACGTTCTATTGAAAGACTAAGCAGGAAGGCTATTGAGGATTTCATTCTCCTTGGGCATGCTAGAATCTTTCTTTGCTTCTTACTTTTTAGGTTTAATCTATTTTTTAAGCCTGTATCTCAAAGATAAAGCCTTTACTTCATGGTTATATAATCACTTGCGTTCTTTTGCTTCTGCCTGTTTGTATCACTTTTCTTTTGGTTTTGTCTGAGCTCATCACATTTTAATTACCCTGGAGTTTAGTGTGTAAGGTGGTATATGTAGTAGCTGATTGTTTTTCCATTTCCTCAAGTAGGGAATAACTCGTATATTGTTGTATGCTTGAAATCTAGTAAAATTATTGTCACTCAATGGTGACTTTTTCTGAATAAATTATTTTTTGAATTACTAAATGTATGAAAGATGATAAATTAAAAATACTCAGTTGATAAATTCCTACTAGTTAACATTGCAATAGAAGAAAGTTCTAACAAATGTGAAAGTAATGTTATCAAAGAATTGGTAAAGGAAAGGACATAAATGCAGGCAAACATATTATAATTTTATAACTCATAGAGTAACAGAATGAGTGTAAAGGCCAGAACATGAGGTGCACACACTTTAGGCCAAACCCAGCTGCTTTTGTGTTTTGCCCTTACATTTTTTATAATTCCCCTATTGATATGACATTGAAAGAGAAACGGTCAGACTTCAAGACTGTCATTTGGGGATTGCCTGATATAAGGAAATCAAACAATAAAACATGAATTTTATAGTGTCACTTTGTGAACCAGGCCTGACTCTCTGCCCAGACATATCCTGCTTGGAGGAACAGATAAAGGGTTTATTCAATCAGGAGGTGAGCTCAAGAAATGGATTTAAAATAGTTTACTATAAAAAATTTTCAAAACCCGTGCAGTCTTCATGTCCCCCATAAGACTTCCAAGAGGTTCCAGGCCTTGTCATCATTGCAAAGTTTTTCACTCACCTGAGTTCTGGTGGCCAAAGGCAAGGATGGTCATGGGGAATTGCAGTGTAAAGACTGCAGCCTGCCTGTCTCACCAAAGTCATTCAACCTTGGAAGAAGCCCAGGAAGAAAACAAACAAACAAGCCTTACCATAAAAAAGCTTTGAATTGGTGAGTTTTAGAAAAATAAGAATATATGAACAATTTTTTTTTTGTAAGGCATTAAGGACATATCTTAGAATCCTGAGTATCTAGAGTTAGAAGCCAAGCCAAACTTGTTTACTGTTATGAATATCCATCATTTGTCAACTTGGATCTACTGTGTACTAAGTAAGATAAACTATTTGATTTGTTATCACATCAAATCTATCAGACTTGTACTCATGTAAACTTTCAGCTTTCAGACAAGAAACTGAGGATGCACAGCAGGTTAAGTTAGTTAAATCAAGAGCACACAACCAGTATCCATGGAAGCTGGTGTCCCAGGGCTTCCTCCCCAAAGCTCATGGTATTCATCTCTATTTAATATTGCCTGCCAAAGAAATGTATATAATGTAAAATTCATGCAGAGAGAGAACTACAGGAAAATTAGTGATTCTTCTTAAAAAATGATAAATCGTTAACTTAAAAAGGTAGAAAACCTATATGGTATAGCAAGCAGATAGTTAGATAGAATATTGATAGCACAACCCTCTGCTGACTAGAATCGATAATGGGTTAAAGCGTACTTTGAAAGAGTGAAACTGGAGTGTTCCTCCTTTTATCAGAAATGATAAAAGCCTCTAAGATGATGGATACCCCACTTATCCTGATTTGATTAACCCTTATCTAATGCCTGTATCAAAACAGCAAATGTACCCAATAAAGATAACATTCATTGTGTACCCAATTAAAACTTTAAAAAATATAAAAAGAGTAAGAAAGAAAATTAAAAAGCTTTCAGGGATTTTTTTGTTTGTATCTTTGTTTTATTTTGAGACAGTCTCACTCTGTCACCCTAGGTAGAGTGCTGTGGTATCATAGTTCACAGCAACCTCAAACTCTTGGGTTCAAAAGTTCCTTCGGCCTCCACCTTCCTGAGCAGCCAGGACTACAGGTGCCTGCCTCAACTCCTGGCTAATTTTTCTAATTTTTCAGTAGAGATGAGGTCTCACTCTTGCTTAGGCTGGTCTCAAACTCCTGAGCTCAGGCAATCCATATATGTTTAAAAACTCCCCAAACGTATGTAGTTTTAATACATGTTTCTTTAACTTTTTAACTTTATATTCAAGGCTTGAAACATTCAAGGGACAACTAATTTACATGCAGTCAAAGCTCTTTTAGAACATAAATGACAAGTGAAAACTCCTAATTTATATTCATAGAGTCAGCAAAACCTACCTTAAGATATGTCAGTGACAGAACAGAAATAAAGAAAAATAACAAATAACATTTCATATGGACAGAGAGAGTGGCATAAATTTTAAGAAACAATTTTAGAAAGTAAAAACAAATTTCAGATTCTGATCTCTCTTTTATTCCTTAAAGATTTATCTGTTATTGCATCTCTTTTTTTGTTATTATTTTTTTCTTTTTTTATTGTTGGGGATTCATTGAGGGTACAAGAAACCGGGTTACACTGACTGCATTTGTTAGGTAAAGTCCCTTTTATAATTGTGTCTTGCCCCCAAAAGGTGTGTCACACACTGAGACCCCACCCCGGCCCTCCTTCCCTCTCTTTGTTCTTCCTTTCACCTACCCCTCCCTCCTTCTTTCTCTCTCTGCTCTCCCCTTCCCCTACTCCCACTGTGTCACTAATTGTCAGTAATTGTCTTCATATCAAAATTGAGTACATAGGATTCATGCTTCTCCATTTTTGTGATGCTGGAAACCATCTCTTGCACTAAGAATAATGTGTTCCATTCCATCTAGGTTAATACAAAGGCTATAAAGTCTCCATTTTTTAAATGGTTGAATAGTATTCCATGGTGTACATATACCACAGCTTGTTAATCCATTCCTGGGTTGGTGGACATTTAGGCTGTTTTCACATTTTGGTGATTGTAAATTGAGCTGCAGTAAACAGTCTAGTGCAAGTGTCCTTATCACAAAAGGATTTTTTTCCCTCTGCCCAGTAATGGGATTGCAGGATCAAATCGGAGGTCTAGCTTGAGTTCTTTGAGCATTCTCCATACTTCCTTCCAAAAAGGTTGTATTAGTTTGCCGTCCCACCAGCAGTGTAAAAGTGTTCCCTTCTCTCCACATCCATGTCAGCATCTGCAGTTTTGAGATTTTGTGATATGAGCTATTCTTGCTGGGGTTAGATGGTATCTCAGGGTGGCTTTGATTTGCATTTCTCTAATATTAGGGATGATGAGCATTTTTTCATATGTTTGTTAGCCATTCGTCTGTCTTCTTTAGAGAAAGTTCTATTCATGTCTCTTGCCCACTGATATATGGGATTATTGGCTTTTTCATGTGGATTAATTTGAGTTCTCTATAGATCCTAGTTATCAAGCTTTTGTCTGATTCAAAAAATGCAAAATATGCAAACCTTTCCCATTGTGTAGTTTGTCCATTTGCTTTGGTTGTTGTATCCTTAGCTGTACTGAAGCTTTTCAGTTTAATTAAGTTCCATTTGTTTATTTTTGTTGTTGTTGCAATTGCCATGGCAGTCTTCTTCATGAAGTCTTTCCCCAGGCCAATATCTTCCAGTGTTTTTCCTATGCTTTCTTTGAAGACTGAATCAATTTTTGTGAGTGGAGAAAGGTGTGGGTCCAGTTTCAGGCTTTTACATGTGGATATACAGTTTTCCCAGCACCATTTATTGAATAGGGAGTCTTTCCCCAAAGGTATGTTCTTGTTTGGTTTATCCAAGATTAGGTGGTTGTAAGATGTTAGTTTCATTTCCTTGTTTTCTATTCGATCCCAAATGTCTATGTCTCTATTTTTGTGCCAGTACCATGCTGTCACCGCATCTCTTTTTAACATTGAGCTACACATAATTGGAAGGGTTTCAATATCTATGTTAAATTTTCTATTGAGAACTGAATACTATACACCCCTTCTATTCTTTTATTGCAAGGACTGGAAGTCTGATAATTACTTTTTTTGCCAATGAAAGGCAAGAGTGACAGGTAAAAAGAAGCAGGAGTCATTATTGCTCCACCGGCAACAGTAGCTGTATCCTTGGTCTTAATTGGCAGTCATAGACTTTTGCCAAGCCTTCTGTGAGTTCTCTTGGAAACCATCTCTTGCACAGCTGCAAAAGCTAAGAGTGTAGGTGAAAATATCCTGCAATTTCTACACTTGTATATTTCCTAATTGGTAGCAGTCCCCTAGTAGTTTTAGATGCCTCTATTTTCAGACTGAAATATCTATAGTGATTGGTATTTTCCTGTTAGACACCTGACTGACGTTTGTACCTGAAATGGTCCTTGGAAAAATACAAAAAGAAATCTAAGAAGAATATCTGACCTATTCAGCTTTGAAGGAGGTAATGATGCCATCATCGAGAATGAAATATGGATAATTTATTTCATGTTATGAAAAAAAGTTCATGGCTCGGCGCCTGTGGCTCAATTGGCTAAGGCACCAGCCACGTACACCTGAGGTGGCAGGTTCGAATCCCCAGCCTGGGCCCGCCAAAACAACTATAATGATAGCAACCAAAAAATGGCCGGGCATTGTGGCGGGCACCTGTGGTCCCAGCTCCTTGGGAGGCGGAGGCAGGAGACTCGCTTGAGCCCAGGAGTTGGAGGTTGCTGTGAGCTGTGATGCCATGGCACTCTAC
>CAUYQV010045571.1:0-10366 GCA_963574575.1 Galagoides demidoff
TACAAGGGTACAAGTGAATCTTTCTAAGAGTAGAATGTGAACGTTTTAAAACAATAACTAAGAAAATGACATGAAGGCTGTGTTGACCAGTTTGATGGAAATATTTCTGATTGTGTGTGAAAACCCCACACTGTACCCCAGAAGTGCATTAATGTACATAGTTACCATTCAATTAAAAAAAAGAAAAGACAAAAAAAATTGAATACTTAAAAAAAAAATAGCTACAAATAAACTAAGACAATTGGCCCAGAGAAATATAGTTGCTTGTATTTTTTTCTAAAAGCAAAATTTGATGTGCTTTGTTCATTCATAGTATAAAGATAAAATGGTATTTTATATTCATAGTATAAAGATTCCAGGCCCAGCCTGTGGCAATAACCCCTTATATTATGGTAACACTACTCATTACTAGCTGGAGGTGTCATTAACCTCCCTTCTCCTTAGAGGAGAATTTAATACAAGGCAGATCTGTGTCTCTCATCATTCAGCAGAACGTTTAATTATCAAAGGATCAAGAGCATCTAGTGAGAGTGTGGCTGTGCAGTGAGGCTGGGAGATTATGAAGGAAGGCATAAACATAGTTTCCTGAAAGAAAAGGTTGTCAACAAAAACTTAGAGCCCAGAAAAGGACAGCTTCGGTACTGTGGCATCTCTGTTCTCAAACTCCTATCACAGAAAACTCTATGAAAACTATAACAGGAGAATGATGCAAACAAAGCAAGGGTGCTCGTCCTACAGACATACCGAGCATTGGGGAGTGTCACCACAGGTGCTTACTTGGGAACGCCTTTCACATTCTAGTCCAGGTCATTTCTCAAAAGACTGTGGAAGACTGCAACACACACACACACACGCACACACTCACTCACACACATGTGCATGCACTCGCACATGCACACACTCGCACACATGGACTCACACACACACACACATGCACACATGTGCACACACACACGGACTCACACTCTCACACACACTCACATGCATGCACACACATACACATGCACACATGTGCACACACACGCACACATGTGCACACACACACGGACTCACACTCTCACACACACTCACATGCATGCACACACATACACATGCACACATGTGCACACACACGCACACATGGACTCACACACATGCACACACACATGCACACTCATGCATCCACACATATGCACACATGCTCACACATGTGCACTTGCACACCCCCACACATGCATATACAGTGAGCTTCTCTAAACTCCTGCAATTAAAAAGGGTTTAAAATCCTGTATTCCGTAATCACATCCCTCCACTCAGATAATTTTATTACAGCTTCTCTAGAGAAGGTTTTTTTTGTTGTTGTTGTTGTTTGTTTGTTAGTTTGTAGTTTTTGGCAGGGGAGGGTTTGAATGCACCAACTCTAGTAAATAGGGCTGATGCCCTATTCCTTGAGCCACAGGCGCCGCCCAGAAGAATTATTTTAATTGTAATGACAATATTCCAGCAGACAGAGAGTAAAACCCACAGTTGCATATTTAGGGGTGTCATTTATAAAATCCTTCCAAGATAAAACCAGTTCACTGGGAGGGTGGAGGGAGGGTGGAGGGGGTGTGTTTGGTGGGATCACATCTATGGTTCATCCTATAAGGGTACATGTGAGTCTCTCTAATTGTAGAATATAAATGTCTTAACACAATAACTAAGAAAAAGACACGAAGGCTATGTTAACCAGTTGTATGAAAGTATTTCAAATTGTATACAGAAACAGTACACTGCACCCCATGATAGTATTAATGTACACTGCTATGATTTAATAAATAAAAAAAAAAAAACAGTTCACCTTCATAGAAAACCTTGAGGGGTTTGTTCAGTGGCTAAAACAATCCAGCAAGCCATTCAGCACAAATGGCAGGAAAGAAATACTGGGTCGCCTTTTCTGTTTACATTTCCTGTCTCCACCCCGCATAATAGGATTAAAAGATGTCACTCAATTACATTTCAATTTTTGTACCAGCTGCATTCATTATACAATTTCAGGAACATTCTGGGAAGGATAATTTATTGCCTCAATGTTGGATCTGTCATTAGAAATTGGGGAGGATCCAGTAGCATGTTTTATTCTGGCTGGGAGATCACTCACTTCAAGATACTGCACTTTTGATAAGCGGACCACGTTTGGGCCTTCAGTGTCTCGCACAGAGTGTAGTAATCCCTTCTTATGGTGATTTAAATGCTTTTATTGCCAGGTCCTATCAAGAGGGAAAAAATGAGTTATATTAGTGAAGGAGATTATGTTTTATTACATAAATATTTTATGATAGCTATTTTCCATTTCCTGCTCTGACACTTTATTACCACCAACTCATTAATTCCATGCTTGATGCAAATTAAATGCAAGATTTTGATGTGTGGGGTTGCCAGGGCCTTGAAGGCATAGAATCTCCCCTGTAAGATTACAATTACTTAACTTCCTCTAGTATTAATTTGCCTAAACGCAGTCCCTGAGCTATCTAAGAAAGGGGTGATTAGCAGCAGGCTTCCACTGTGACAGCTCCTAACCTCTGATTCATGCAGTTCGTGGGGACTCAAAGACAGAGTTCACCTGGAGGCATTTCACAAGGGCTTGTGAAATTGAATACAGTGGAACTCACATTGTTCAGAAGCCGATGCCCTTGTCTGGGGACGATAGAGGCTGGTGTGGGCCGGGAAGGAACAGAATCTCACACACTGCTTGGTTTCTACCTGTCAGCAGTTCTCAGCAACACAGCCGGCCTCTGGGTGGGTCTGCCGTCATGGGGACTTGAACAGGCACTGCCCAGGCTAGTTATCATCACAAAATCCATCAGACTCTAGTTATTCTTCCAAGTTCCTTCCATAAGAAAGAGGATAAACAGCAGGAGAAAGGCACAAATGAGCAGGATATGATTAAGAATAATGCAGATGACAGAGAAACACGGCAAAGGGAGATGACCCTGGACAGACAGGAGACTCCAGTTCTCAGAAGACTCAGAACATGGAAGTTTTCTGTAAGCAAGGTTTCTTAAGTGATTTACAAACCCCCATCAAAGGAAAACAATCATCCTAAACCCTCTGTGTTAACCTAAATCGTGAAATATATAACAGATACCTACGGATATACAAACATGTATACCCAGGCATGTATGTATAAACACGTGCATATGTATGTCAATATACACTCACATAATTCACTTTTTCATGTGTGTGTGTACCTTTCCCACGCATGTTAGGTCCTTTGTGACTGGCAGAAAAATTGATTTCTGCCTAATCTTCATTCTGGGATCCAGGCTGCAAGAGAAGTTACTTTCTGGGATATCACTGGCCTCAAGCCAGAGAGAAAAAGTGAGAGGGCCAAATACACAGCAGCTCTGAAAGCTGCCACTTGGAAGTGACATGGATCACTGCCACTTACACTTTATTTGGCAAATCAAGGGGTACAGCTGAAAAACCTAAAGTCAGCAGGGTGGGAAGTATAACTTTTCTACAAAAAGGCATCCAGCAGGGAGGGACAGGAAATACTTCTGAAAAATGAGAGAACTTACATGTAAAACTAGGCTAAAGTCTTTTTGCTCATAGATTTTATGTGGATCTAAAGCCAAACACTTGGTTCTATATAAAATCAATAAAGTTCAAATTAATATTTATTTATTGTGTTAAATGTTTTACTGAAACTAAAATACCATTCTTGATGAGGAAAAAAAAATCATGTATCCCTTAATGGCTGAAATGTGCATTTGGGCAATTCTGTCACTGTCCATAAGGTGGACTGTCCCTAAAACACCATAGGGTACACTGTCCTTCCACAAACCTGGACAGTGCAGCCTGCTGCAGCTGTGCCTCAGGCCCCGTGGTGTGGCCCCATGCTTCCCGGCTCCACACCTGTACAGCACCGACTGTACTGACCACTGTTGTCAGTGGTAACACAATGGGTTTTGTGTATCTAAACATATAAAAACTTAGAACAGGTATAGTAAAAATACAGTATAAAAGATAAAAAAATGGTATATCTTATAGAGGGCATTTATCACGAATGGAACTCAAAAGATGGGAAGTTTCTCTGGGTGAGCTAGTGAGTGGTAAGTGAAGGTGAAGGCCTGGGATGTTATAGTGCTCTCCTGAGACTTTATAAACACTGCACACCTAGCTGCACCAAATTTACTTAAACTTCTCCTTTCTTCAATAATAAATTATTCTTAGCTTTCTTAATTCATATAATTTTAATTTTTTTTAACTTTTTGACTCTCTTGTAATGACAATTGAAAACACAAACACATACAGCTGTACAAAAATATCCTTTCTTTAAATTTGCTGTAAGCATGTTCATTTTAAAAATATTTTTTTATTCTTTAAGGTTTTTTGTTAAAAGTGAAGACACAAGAACATATACTCTCTTGGGTCCACATGGAGTCTAGAGCAAGGGTGTTCAACCTGTGGCCTGAGGGCCACATCCTGATTTTGTGATAATTTTTCTTGCTTATCTGTGGTGTCAGACCTCAGAAAAATTATGCATGGACCTTTTTCTGCTCATCAGCTTTCATTAGTGTTTGTGTATTTAATGCGTATCCCAAGATAACTCTTCTAATGTGAGGCAGAGAAAAAAACAAAAAAGATGAACACCCCTGGACTGGGTCATCAACACCATTGTCCTTCACTTCCACATGGTGTCCCATGGAAGGGCTACAGTATCACTAGATGACAGGAATTTTTGAGCTCCATTATAATCTTTCAGGACCACTGTCACATATGTAATCTGTCATTGATCAAGATGTCGTGATAGGCCCATGACTGGGTCCTGAATTTGCTCTGAATTCAGAAGACTCTGACTTTGTTGTAGTTGCTCATGTTTATAATTTAGTTAGGTCGGCCTGGTCTGCAGTGTGACATACAGAAGCTGAATTCTCCCCACACTTTCTCTACTGGAGTTACATATGTTGTTTGGAAACCCCTTCAGAGGGTGCAGCTGCACATTTGACCTTCACGTGCATCGGACTCACATGACAGACTAAGCCCATCCCTGCTCGTACCTCAGCTTCTCATCACAAGTGAAGATGTATAGCACCAATAACATCCCAAAGACATTGCATTTGCAGCATATGATATGATTCTATGGCAGTAATAAGATACACGCAATTATCCTGAATATACTTGTATTATTTTGTAAAGATTTTTTTACTGATATTAAAACACAAATTTCAAGGAAAAATGTAGAAAACTTGGGCATGACCTCCTTATTCTCAATCACAAGAATGTCACTTCGGGGGCCTGTGGACACTGCTATAGATTAAAAGGGAACCAGTGATGAATTTAAAGACACAGACTTTAATAGTCACATTTATTTTTGAGAAAGACCATTTTTAAGGCATGAAGGGGCACAGATCTGGACACATGACACGAGGTCTAATAAGGAAAAGTGAAAATGAAATAATGGAAACAAAAAATTTAACAAACACACCAACTTGATATCTAGAAGAGAAAATTTTGGAAAAGCAGGCAGAGTTGAAGGGAGGAAAAGTGCTGGTCTGAGTGCTGGTACCCGAGACGCCCACGCCAGCCTCCTTCCACACCAAAGGAAGCTCATCACTAATAAGTATCTGCTGACAAGTAAACATTTTGTGATTAATCACAAAAATTGGAAAGACTCTGAGACAGTTAAAAAGTGTGAGTTCTAGGCCGGGTGCAATGGCTCACACCTATAATCCTAGCACTCTGGGAGGCCAAGGCAAGGGGTCTGCTTGAGCTCTGGAGTTCAAGACCAGCCTGAGCATGACCCTGTCTCTACTAAAAATATAAAAAAAAAAAAAACTGAGGCAAGAGGATTGCTTGAGCCCAAGCGTTGGAGGTTGCTGTGAGCTACAATAATGCTGTGGAACTCTACTCAGGGTGACAGCTAGAGACTCTGCCTCAAAAAAAAAAGTGTGAGTTTCAGTGTTAGCTTTGACCCTATTTATCCATGCAACTGAGGTGAAGCAACAACCCATCTGAGTTTATAAAGAGAAGATTCATGAGCAGTTTTGCCTATTTCCTGGATGTTTTTAGAGTGCAATAAGAGATGAACTATGTGAAAGGAGTTTTAAATTCACTTCATAGTCATCTATTCTGGTTAGGGAAGAATTTACTAATTTATAAAGTAATGAAAAATAAGTCACTCTTTGGGGTCTGATAAAAGTTTTCTAGATCCTGGGAAATTCAGTAATAAAGTAATAGAATGGAAAGTTTTGTTATGAGACTCCTTTGTATATAAGCGACCTGTTTCCCCTACAATTTCATCCTAACCCTAGGCCCTGAGCTGTCTTTTAGTCCCATCAAGTGTCATGGCAGAGGGTGACCACCTAGCAGAGGCTGTGCACAGGAGGATAAGAAACTTTGAAGAAGGAGAACTGGCCACAAGGCCAAGGGACCAAGCCAAGGGAGCAGACAGGGGATGAGGGAAGAGGTGAAGGGGGGTGCTGTGTGATGTCCAGGGCAGCAGCCAGTGGGGACACCGGTGAGTCTTTCCGTGAGGTCCCAGACCCAAAGACATCACACACAGACAAGTCCATGAGAGAAAGGGCTCTGGGCTGGTTGGAATATGTCATTAGAACCTCCTCTTAAAAGATGCAGTGAAAATTCTTTAGGGGCCTGGGTATGCATTTCCGCAGCTGAGGGAAAGGCTTAGCCCACTCCCTTACCCCTCCTCATCCCAATCTCCAGAACCTGCCTGGATCTGACAGCGGGAAAGACCAGAGAGCAAATAAGCCATGTGGGACAGATCACCAGCGGACCAGTCAGACAGGCTGTCAACCCTCCCACTCCCTCCCAGCAAGATAAGGAGCACAGTGTCCATCTCCCGTTATCATTTCAAATCCACCCCTCCCAGGGAGTGTGGAAGGCCATGTGCCAGGAAGGTTTGGAAAGCACAGAGCATCGATCCAGGCAGGGAACAAAGAGCTTCTTTTTGGAAGCGGGTCTTAGAATAGTGTTATGATTTGTCACTAGTTGATGGGTTTTATCTTTCATATTTTGATTCCTGACTTTCCCGATGTTTTCTAAGACTTTTAAACTGCAAGTAAAATGTGGGTTCTTAGCTACAGAGCCTTGTTAAGTTGAGCATTCAAAGGAGCGGTGGTTAAGGCACTGGTCTGGCAGCTCACAGAAGGCGATTCAGCTACATACAAGGACACGTTGTGGACTTAAAGTAACTCAGACTCAGCAACTTTTATTTATTTATTTATTTTTTTATTTGTAGAGACAGAATCTCACTCTATCACCCTCAGTAGAGTGCTGTGGCATCACACAGCTCACAGAAACCTCCAACTCATGGGCCCAGGTGATTCTCCTGAGTCAGCCTCCTGAGCAGCTGGGACCACAGGCACGGGCCATTTCTTCATTGCAGTTTGGCCAGGGCCAGGCATGAACCAGCCACCCTCGGTATATGGGGCCAGCACTCTACCCACTGAGCCACAGGCCCTGCTCAGACTCAGCAACTTTTTAAAGATGGATCTAAAACCTGCTAGGGCAGTCGGGGAACTGAAACAGTGGAGAATGTTGAGGCAAACTCAGACATCATAGTGTTTTTTAAAACCCGTATATGCCTCCTGACTCTTTTAGTCCAAATGGTCATATAATATTATCCTTGAGCAAGAAGTAACATTGTTCAATATCACAAATGAAACACCATTATGGTTACACTGCATGGTGGGAGTTTTAGAGATATTGGTATAACATTGTTTGGGGGGATGTTATGACCATTCCCCCTTTCCTTAGGTAACCAACTTAAAAACTATCTGCTTTGCTGACACCTCTCATGGTCATGAGACCCTTCTCCAAGTAGTCTGGGTCCAATTTTCCACTCCAAAGACTTAAAAGAACAAGGCTACTGGCTACTCTCTGTAATGGCCCACGAGCACCTCTGATCTCACCAATGCTTGACACCCCTATGAGGAAACAGTTATTATCCTTTTTTGAAAAGAGAAAATTGAATACCAAAAAAAGCTCAGTGTGTTGCCAAAAATAACCGAGCAGTTACTGCATGAGGTGTGAGCAGATCTCATTGTTGTGGTTGCCAGACTGGTATTTTATCTCCTGGGCTAAATCACATCCACCAGCATGGAACACCATTTAGAAGATTAAATGCTACTGTGGTGAGCAGAGGTATTTCTAATAGCTACATATCTCAAAGTTGGAAGATTACAGACCAAAAACATTTTGAATCCCACAAAAGATACGAAAAAATCTAAGCAAATCCAACAAATTTCACCAGAGAGAGGTTGCTGTTGATGAAATAATATAGCTGTTGCTCTATTATATGTGTACATTTTGCTTCATATTAATTATGTCCCCTGAAAATTTTATGGCTATAATTTTAAAATATATTTATAAATGTGAAGTTGTATTTTAAATAACCAGAGCACCTTACTATTTAAGGAAGGAAGCCATTATATAGTGTTTATAAAAGCATATCCTTTTTGGCAAGGTAAATAATCACTCCCCTACTTGGAGACTTCATATTCTCAGATTCAGAACATTTGTGTTTTCTTATAGCTGCCATGCCCAAAGTTTGAATTAGTGGGAAAATTTTATTTTGCAATAGTTGACAGATGTAAGAAGAGTTAATATATTTATGAAAGACTTTAATCGGCACTGGAGACAATGGTACGGGAGTGGCGAGAGATACCAAGGCAACATTCTTTTTTCTCTTAAGTAAAATCTCACAAAGATATTTTTAGACCCTGGCAATCTGCTCCTGTGGCCTTAAATTGTTGAGCACATTTTCTGTGCACGATTGGCTCTCACAGAGTTTATCTTCCCTGCAGTTATCTGCCTAATTGGCAGCAGCTGTTAATCAAGCACATTGTTACAGATCCCACACTGTAGCATTCGTCCTAAGGGGTTGTGGGTTTTTGCAATTTGAAGGGAAGCCATATGCCTTAAGCAGCCTGCAATGGAGTCAATTTCTAGCAATTATATTGAGTAAGTGTAATTTGGCCTGAAATGTCTGATTTGAATGTTTACATTGATCAAACTCCTTGAGAAACTGCCAAGTTTTATCAACATTTTGTGCTTTTCACACATGAGGAAATGTCTCTTTAGCTTTCTGGGTATAGGACCCAGGAACGGAAGGTTGGAAGGCAGCATGGTACAAATAGAAGCCTTTGCTTTAGCAGACTGAGGCTTGAATGTTTATTCTGTCATTGACTCTTTAAATCGCCCAGCTATCTTTACACTGATCACTGTGCTAGATGCTGGCTGCCAAGGCAAGTAAGTCACAGTCTTTGCCTCAACAGCTCGCCTCTACCAGGAGGGGCTTCAGGCACTAGGGCCCAGTCAGACCAGGCTCCAAGCCCCAAAGGCTCACGGACTCCAAGCCTGTGCCCTGGAACCTCGGAGACCAAGCTCATGGGGCCAAGCTACCCACCTTTTGAGGCCAGTGTCTACCTTCCCACAGGAGACTATCAAGCCTGGACCCTGCATTGCCTTTCATCCTTGTTCTAGGTTCTCAAACTGTCAACCTCCTTCCTTTAATCTAATCTCCCTCCAAGCATTACTGTCACCATAATACTTTGTACTTCCTTGTCCCCCAGTCCTGCAGTCCCCAGTACTGGTGTGTACCTGTTAGGAACCAGGCCGCACAGCCAGTGGTGAGCAGCCATGAGCCAGCAAAGCTTTATCTGTGTTTACAGCCACTCCCCACCACTATCATCACCTCCTGAGCTCTACCTCCTGTCAGAGCAGAGGTGGCAGTAGATTCTCATAGAAGCAGGAACCCTACTATGAGAAACTGTGCCTGTGAGGGTTCTAGGCTGTGTTCTCCTCATGAGAATCTGATGCCTGATGATCTCAGGTGGAGCTGAGATGGTGAAGCTAATGCGGGGACTGGCCACTTGCAGGAAACAAGTTCAGGGCTCCACTGAGTCTCCATCATGGTGAGCTGTGTGATTATTTCATTATATATTACAATGTAACAGTAATAAAAACAAAGTACATAATATATGTAATGTGCTTGAATCATCTGGAAACCATCTCACCCACTCCCAATCTGTGGAAAAATTATCTTCCATGAAACTGGTCCTTCATGCCAAAAAGGTTGGGACCACTGCCCTAACCAATAACCTAGCCTAGTAATAGTAATAGTTCCCTTGTAGGGTCATTGTGAGGACTAAGTTAGATGAGGGTTACCTGTGGCAGGTGACAATGCTCTATCAATGGTAGCCATTATTGTTAAATCAAGCTAAAAGGTTGCTGCACAGCTAAGGACACAAAGCAGACAGACAACCTTCAGAACGGGAGAAGGTATTTGCATGTTATGAAACCGACCAAAGGCTCATAAGCAGAACCCACAGAGAACTGTGGGGGCAAAGAATCCCATTTATCATTGGACAAGAGATATGAA
>CAUYQV010045572.1:0-16159 GCA_963574575.1 Galagoides demidoff
AGCTGAAAATGTTAACAAATGGAAAAACATACCATGCTCATGGCTGGGAAGAATTAACATTGTTAAAATGTCCATTCTACCCAAAGCAATATATAATTTTAATGCAATCCCTATTAAAGTTCCATTGTCATACTTTAAAGATTTTGAAAAAGTGATACTTCATTTTATAATGGAATCAGAAAAAAACCTTGAATAACCAAGACATTACTCAGAAACAAAAACAAAGCAGTAGGAATCACGCTACCAGACCTCAGACTATACTATAAATCCATAGTGATCAAAAACAGCATGGTACTGGCAAAAAAATAGAGACGTACATATATGGAACAGAATAGAGAACCAAGAGATGAACCCAGCTACATACCGTTATATGATCTTTGCCAAGCCAATCAAAAACATAGAGTGGGGAAAAGGTTTCCTATTTAACAAATGGTGCTGGGCTAACTGACTGGTGACCTGCAAAAGACTGAAACTGTATCCACACTTTTCACCACTAACTAAGATTGACTCTCACTGGATTAAAGATTTAAACTTAAGACATGAAACTATAAAAATACTAGAAGAAAGTGTGGAAAACACTTGAAGAAATCGTCCTGGGCAAAAATTTTATGAAGAGGAACCCCCAGGCAATTGAAGCAACATCAAAAATACACTACTTGGACCTGATCAAATTACAAAGCTTCTGCACAGCCAAAAGCACAGTAAGTAAAGCAAGTAGACATCCCTCAGAATGGGAGAAGATATCTGCTGGTTATGTCTCCAACAAAGGTTTAATAACCAGAATCCACAGAGAACTCAAATGTATTAGCAAGAAAAGAACAAGTGATCCCCTCTCAGTGTGGGCAAGGGACTTGAAGAGAAACCTCTCTGAAGAAGACAGGCGCATGGCCTACAAACATATGCAAAAATGCTCACCATCCTTAATCATCAGAGAAATGCAAATCAAAACTACTTTGAGATATCATCTAACTCCTGTAAGATTAGCCCATATCACAAAATCCCCAAATCACAGATGCTGGCATGATTGTGGAGAAAAGGGAACACTTCTACACTGCTGGTGGGATTGCAAATTAATACGTTCCTTTTGGAAAGACAGCTGGAGAACACTTAGAGAACTAAATATAGACATACCATTTGATCCTATAATTCCTCTATCAGGTATATATCCAGAAGACCAAAAATCACTATAATAAAGATATTTGTATCAGAATGTTCATTGCGGCCCAATTCATAATCACTAGGTCATGGAAGAAGCCCAAGAGCCCATTGATCCATGAATGGATCAATAAATTATAGTATATGTACACCATGGAATACTATGCAGTCATTAAGAAAGATGGAGACTTTACCTCCTTCATGTTTACATGGATGGAGCTGGAAAATATTGTTCTTAGCTAAGTATCCCAAGAATGGAAGAAAAAGTATCCAATGTACTCAGCCCTACTATGAAACTAATTTATAGCTTTCATAGGAAAGCTATAACCCAATTTTAGCCCAGGAAGAGGGAGGGGAGGGGATGGAGGAAGGAGGGTGGAGGGAGAGTGATTGGTGGGATCCCACTTATGGTTCATCCTATAAGGGTACACATGAATCTCTCTAATTGTAGAATATAAATGTCTAACAAAATAACTAAGAAAAAGACATGAAGGCTATGTTAACCAGTTGGATGAAAGTATTTCAAATTGTATACAGAAACAGTACACTGTACCCCATGACAGTATTAATGTACACTGCTATGATTTAATGAAAAGAAAAGAAAGAAAGAAAAAGAAATGCATGGGGCTATAATTTATTGGGGTAACAGCAAAATCAGTGTCCAGCCCCCCAGGTAGAATGTCTGGTTGGATTGCCCATATTGTATAAGTTATTTTCTCAGTGGTGCCTGTGGCTCAAAGGAGTAAAGCACCAGTCCCATATGCCAGAGGTGGCGGGTTCAAACCCAGCCCCGGCCAAAAAAAAAAAAAAAAAAAGAAGTTATTTTCTCTTTCATCCTTTTCCAACCCCAATGTGGTACACCCATATGTAATTTCATGCAAATTTTGTTTATTCTTCTGAAAAATAGAAAGGAAATCTATCTTATATCTTAGATGTTAAAATAAGGGATATATATATATAAAATGATTCATGGGTGGTTTAGTATCTGCCATAGTATGAGTGTTCAGTGAACAACAGCTATTATTATTATAGCAGAATATGAAAATAAATAAAAGATATAAAATTATGACACACCCCCAAAACAAAGTTTAAAATTAATTACTCTTCTTCAGACTGTGTGGAAAAATAGAAATGTTTTACATACATACATTTCACCTGACTTAGGGTCCTTTTCCCAAAGCTCAAGACCACATGGCCACAATGGTTCCCTTTCCAGGACTCATTGTGCTGGCAATATAGCTTTGAAAGCCCTCCCACAAGTGATAGAGTCTATTTCTTAGGCCTTTGTATCTGGCCTAGCTGTAGAATGCTTAGACACCAGAATGCAGAAAAGGGGGCAGAGTGCCCACTCCATACTTGGCCTCTAGAGGCCATGTGAGCACTCACTTTGTCTCTGGTGACTCTGCCTCAGTCATGAGAATAAGCTCAGGCCAACCTGCAGGAGGAAGAGAGACAACATGACCAGAGGCCTAATCATGCCAGGTGAGGTCCTAGAAATGTGCCAACCCCACACTGATTAGTAGAGCTGACTGATGGCTCTGTTGTGGTCACTGACAGCTGACCACAGACACATGAGGAAGATTAGCCCACACTGAAACTGCCCAGCAGATTTATAAGCTAAACAATAAGCTTGTTAGTTTTAAGTCATCATATTTTGAGTGGCTTTTCATTACAACCATACCTATCTGATAGAGACTATATATTTTGTCCTCAACTAAAAATATTCTTTTACCCCTTCAGCATTAGATATAATTTGAGGTTCAGCTACATGGTAGTATTCCCATACATTGTTAAATATGTTTAGCCATTCCATAATAGCCAGTTAGACATAGACATGCATAAACCTATAGTTGGTTATATAAAAATGCCTCTCATGGCTCAGTACCTATAGTTCAGTGAGTAGAGTTCCAGCTACATACACCGGAGCTGCTGTGTTTGAACCCAGCCCAAGACCTGCCAAACAACAATGACAACTACAACCAAAAAATAGCCAGGCATTGTAGCAGGTGCCTATACTCCCAGCTACTTAGAAGGCTGAGGCAAGAGAGTTGCTTAAGCCCCAGAGTTTGGGGTTGCTGTGAGCTGTGACAGGATGCCACAACATAGTGAGACTGTGTCTCAAAAAAATTTTAAAAAATGCCTTTCATTAAGTCATATCAGAACTTTCTATTATCTCTTTCATAACAGAACTCCTATGGACCTACAGTAACAAAGCCAATACTCAGACCCTAAATACCAGTACAATCTGGTCATTTTTCTATCACATCATATATAAATTATTTAACCAACAGATATATCAGAGAAATGGGGGTAAGCACCTTCTTTCAAATATATCACATTATTGGGGAACAGTTGAAGAGATCAGATTTAAATATCAGTTTAAAATTATGAATAGTTATATAGGAGGAGTTATTTTTAATCTTTTTTTAAAATTTAGATGGGTAAAAAATGAATATATAGTGAAAAAATAAGATCATATTCTTTCCCTGTTCCATTCTAAAGGCAGTGTCATTGCCAGTTTGTTATGTATCCTTTTAGAAATATTGAGTCAGTTTTATATTATATAAGTGTATTTGTGTGTATACTTACTCCACTCCTTCGTATGTTACAGTTTATCTTGGAAATTATATTATATCAATACATATGGATTGTAAGGCAGAGTCCCTAAATGAGACAAGCCTGAATCAGGCTATACAGAGATTAATGCTATTGCGTGACTATGATGGCAAGTCCTGCAGTGTCTAGAAGACTGTTAACAGTTTCAACATTCAAATTTTTTTTATTTCTTTCACTGAAAAGAAAGACAGACTGGGTGTGATTGCCATGAAGTTGGGGATCATTAGAGACCATTTCTCTACTCTCTTTAAACCAACATTTGATGAACCCATACAATGTGCTCAGCCCTACAGTCATCACTGATTTAAATTTAAAAATTAGCCCCCAAACTTGAAAAAGCAGAGGAAATTTGGCTTTAATTTGGATCCAAGTTTTTTAAGGGTTCAATCATTTGTTTAAGAAAGAATTTTCATTGTCTTAATGATATGAGCCATGATTTAATAAGTCTTTTATATTTTTAAGAATGTCTCAGTGGGGGATCAATCTACGTGTATCCTTAAAAGAAAATCAGATGCTCAGAAAAGCAACTGTGCTAGCGAGTGTCAGAATGTCTGACTTACAGACCTAAAGCTCAGAAAGAATCAGATCATGCTGGTGATTGTGCAGATACAAGATTTATGTTTAAAGATCAAGGCCATACTCACTCAGAAGCCAAGTTTATCCAACTAAGGATTCTGCACCTTTCAGAGGAACATTTGTGGCTTGACGACTGCTCTTCTCAAAATTACCCTTAAAAATAGAGCAATGTACCACAAATACATCTAGATTCCTTTTAGTACCCAGTACAGAAAAACAAATATCCATGATTTTGTTTCTAATTTCTGAGACAGTTTCTAGTCTATTATTTACTGAAGAAATATGACTTAGGTTTGTTTTTTTGTTTCTTTCATTTTATTGTCTACTTGGTGTGACTTTACCTAAGTTAATAAGAGAGTACCAAGCTATGATAGGAAATTGAATCTGCAGATTTTTAGAATAATCAGATTAAATTCAGGGTACATTTCCTATGTTAAGGATTCAAAGTGCTTAAAATCTGGGGCAGACTTTTTCAGCAATGTTTCAGGAACTAACGGAGGAGGAAGAAAAAAGGGGGAAATGGAAGAAAATGAAGAGAAAAAGGAAGATTGAGAGAAGGAAGGAAGCAGAGAGGGGAGAGAGAGAAAAGGAGGGAAGAAGAGACCGGAGACAGCCTGCTCCCAAATGTAGCGTTTCCATGGAGAAGCAATGCTATTAGAGAGGCTCAGCTGGCTAGAGAACTAAAAGACATTCTTATCTGAACTTTAAATTGGAAGATTACTGTGTATGCTGGTTTTTATCACATATGAGGCAGCAAATTTCCTTAGAATACCAACAAGTGGGCTTCAGAGAATTATATAGTGAGGACACAGCAATTGCTACAAAAAGTAAACAAAAGCTTTTGCTTTATTTCTCACTGGGAGAGAGCCTGTAAAAGATTTAACTTTTTCAAAAGAGAAATCTGATGTAAAAACTCCATCTAAGGAAATTTTAACTTGAAAATCAGGGGTGGTGGGAATGGAAAACAGTTCACACTATTTTTTCCCTTGCTATTATATTTTCTCTTCCTGATAATTTTGGGAAAACATCATGTCCTATATTCTTCCTCCAGATACTGCTACTGCTCTGAACTTTCTGTTTCTGCCTGGCAGGAATCCATCAATCCTCAGCCTTTGCCTATTAAATCTGTTTCTCAATATAGGTCACTTGAGTCAAAATTACTCAGTTATGGCTAAAATATGACCCTCCACTAGAGGGACATATTTTTATCTCAACGTTCAAAGAGCTGCCTTTTTAACATGTCCCAGTGTTAATGGAGGTTACACTCATAACTCTTCAAGAAGAAAATATAATTTAGAAATCTACTCTCCCCTTGATAATTAGATATAACTTCTATTAACATAAAATAAGCATTATGTGGCTTAGAGGAGGCAAGATCAGAGGCCTTAGTTTAAACTAATGGTGAAAGTTGTGACTTCTCCATATTGTGGAAGTTTCCTTTGAAATCACACCAAGCATTTATGGAAATAGCACAATAACCTCCACAGCTGTTGCCTAACACCCAAATAGTGAGGAAAAAAATAGAAGAAACTTTGTACTGAGACTGCATGTTATTAGTGCCACTGAACTTCCTTATTCTTTGTTTTAAGTAATGGTATGTTAAAAGACTCAGTTTGTCATTGGATAGTTGGCCACAAGGGACAGACAGATTCACTTTTCCCCCCCTTCATTATCTCTTACCACTGTTTACAGAAGTGCCTAGTAAAATTTTTAACACAAATTCTGACTTGGCTTTATAATATATAAACACAAATGTGGGCATCTATCTGGTGTTTAGTCAAGAGCATAGCACTTAGACAATTCTGATCCAAAACTTCATTTTGATACTGTTGAAAAATCTACTGCATTTTCAAGTGGCATATTGTAGGTGTTATTTAGAAATTTTTACCTTTAAATACTAATGTTTTCCTTACTAATATTCTATAAAAATCAAAGAAAATACTACCTATTATCAGCTGTTAGAAAAAACAACATTAAATATAGCCCACCAGTTGAACTCATGAAATTATCAGAGCACTTTGTGACACTAATTAAGTCTGGTGGAGAACTTTTTTCAAGCTAACCCATATTTGGAATTCAACCAGAGATGAGATTACATTAAATAAGACAGAATCTTGAGACACTGCAATGTATAAAGGTCACCTATGTATTTTATTCTTCATAAAGTATGCTCACTAATGATTTACTTACATTTTACTTTAGACATACTTTTAACAATCTCATTTTATTTCCTTGTACATAAGCTACTATCAAAAATGAACTATAAATAGAAAGTTATTAAAACACACTTTCCACAAGAAGTGGTATCTAATACTTCAGGAATTAGAAAAGAGCAGAAAAATGATATAACACCTAGTACACGTATTCAGAAAGTTGACTCTCTGGGATCAGTAAAGGTATCTCAAGACAACTTTGATGCTCACATGGTTTAATAATAGTAAAAAAAAAAAAAGATAATCCTAGGTATCTTACACAGGACATGATCTTCTGTTCAAAATATGATTTAAGGTGGCAGAGAAAGCTATAATTCATTGTAGGAAGGCTTTCATTTTAAGGGTAAGGATTTTTTTTGTTATTAAGCTTTTGTTCACAGTAGAGATAACTATAATTAGCCAATCAATTCATCTATGAGGACTTGAACTTCCCAATGTCACAAGGGAAACAAGTTTAGCAAATGTGCTTTGATTATGAACTATTGGGAATCAATTTCAATTGACCAATATTAAGCCCCTACGCTAGGCAAGACACTTGCTAAGGAAAATGCATTTGGAATGAATAACCTTATTATAAACATTAGTTAAATTTATAATCCATTCAATACAATTAATTCATTGATCCAGCTGTTAATGACAGTGGCTGTTAGAAGTATTTCATACCTATGCCTTACATATTCCTCCTCACCCTATTAAAACGTAGCTCCAGGAAGGAAAATGAATTATAATAACATCAGCAAACCCTTCTCTAGCACTAGCTAAGTTTCAGGCACTGTTCTAAGCCCTTTATATACAGTACTTCACATGATTCTTACAACCTTTTGCAAAATAATTCCCAGAGAGACTGGGAAACTTGTTTAGGGTCCACTCTCTCTGTGGTCCTTTATTTCTGGATGATAAGTTCTACTAAATATTCAGTTGATTTTCCAGTCTCAACTTCATACCTCTGATACTTCAACTCAGCAGTGTTTTGCCACTTAAATTATGTCTAATTTGGAGAACACAGTCCAAAGGTGCAGCAAACCCCCAAACCTTACCAAGAGCAGTTCTGGATTTTATGGACAGCTGAATTTCTAGTGCCTCTGTATCTTACTTTTTCTTTCTTTCTTTTTTTTTTTTTTTTGGTATCCCTATTCCAAGCATAAATATTACCTTGGTCAACTAGTGATTTGTGGAGAGTTTATACCACTTACTCAAATTTGGAGCATCAGTACTCCGTACCTCTCTCACTTCTAAAATTTTCTCTTTAAAGCCCTTAATACCATCATCTACCCTTTAGTGTTATCATCTACTCCTTTAAACTGGGAAGGAAAGTTGAAGTAGTTCACTGTGGAACCCATAATGTACAAAAACCATAAAAGTACAGTTTTGCCAGTTCATCTAGTAGTATAATTTTTTTGAAATTTGTATTAAGACAATTACAAACTTACATGAAGTTGTAAGGAATAATAAAGAGAGATTCCATATAGACTTTACTTAGTTTCCCACAAAGGTAACGTTTTGGAAAATTCTAGTACAATATCACAACCAGAATACTGATGCTAATACAATCCTCTGATTTTATTCATATTTCCCCCTTTACATGTATTCGTGTGTGTTTAGTTCTAAAAAATTTTATTATGTGTGTAGATTCATGTATCCACCACTAATGCCAAGCTACTCAACAATCTCCTCACCACAATATGCCTTTAGTTGTCCTTCCCTGACCTCATCTACATCCCTCCCACTTCTATTCTTCCTTAACCCCTGGCAACCAGTCATCTGGATTCCATTTCTCAAATTTCATCATTTCAAAATGTTGTATGGAATAGAATAGTACATTTCATAACCTTTTGGGATTAACATTTTTCTCTTAGCATAATTCTTCAGAGATCATCCAAATTATGACATACATCAATAGTTATTACCTTCATATTTTCGAGTAGTACCCATGGAATAAATACACCACAGTTTGTTTAGCCATTCCCCTACTGAAGGACATCTGAGTTGTTTCCAGTTTGGGGCTATTATGAATCCAGTTGCTATGAACACTTGTATACAGAATGTTTTGTGTAAGAACATACATTCTCATTTCTCTGGGATTAAATGCCCAACAGTGATCTTCCTGAGTCATATGGTAATTGCATGTTTCATTTTAAAAGATGTTACCAAACTGTTTTCCAATGTACTATTTCCTTGTCACCAGCATGAGTGATTATTTTCTCTACATTCTCACCAGCATTTGGCATTTTTACTATTCTTTATTTTTGCCATTCTGATAGGTGTGCGATTATATCTCACTATGGTTTTAATTCATTATTTCCCTGGAGAACTCATATCCCAAATAGGTAAAGGACTCTCAAAACAATCTTAACAATCGATTAGAAAATAGGCAAAAGGCAAAGAGATGTTTCACTGTACATGACATACATGGAAAATTCTAGATATGAGTTTTTTTAAACTTATTCTGCAAGAGGAATAGCCTGAGATCTTCATGTCAAAATTACTGTATGTCTGACTCTTGCAAGCTTTTTATAATCATTCTTACTATGTAAAAAATGATTTTGAAACTACATGGAAAATGTTTTGGGATAAGTATAATATAAAATGGAATTTCACAATATATTTGAATATTGTTACATGCACATAAAGGACTAGAAATAAATATACCAGAAGATATATCATGATTTTCTTTGATAACAGTAACATCAGTGACTTTTGTCTGTTTTCCATTTCTTTGTATAAGTGGGTATTTAGAAAGTTATCTTCTATAATTACTAACTTATTTTATCATTTTTATTAGGTTACAATTTAATCATTGCTGAAAATAAGTTTCTCAAAGAGGCTAATGAAAATTCCAACTTGATTATTACATATAGTCACAAGAATTTCTATCAATTCCCTGTACTTAACTTTGATAAGGTAATACATTTTCCTAAATCTCAAGTAACTTCAAATAAGGAGAGCAAATAGGTTTTTATATTAAGTACGTGTTTAGGTAATGATTCCTACTAGATTTTCTGTTATCATCCACATAAATAACATGCATATAAAATATTATTAACTATAGTAACATCCCATGAATAATTTGAACAAGTTTTATAGCCTTATAATCATATCCCAAAATGAGGATGTTAAGGCTAGCCTCCTCAAATATTAAAATTAGTAGGCCATAAATTAATGGAAAATACACCTAAGGAATATTATCCAAATGTGAGGGATATTTTGAGTTGAACATTTTAAAAAGAAATTTCCCATACAACAAATCAAAACTAAGTAATGAACTAAAACATTTATGGACATTTAGACAAAGTCTTTCTTTTTTTTTTTTTTAATTGAATGGTAACTATGTACATTAATGCACTTCTGGGCTACAGTGTGGGGGTTTTCACACACAATCTGAAACACTTCCATCATAGACAAAGTCTTTCAAGATAAGCTGGGCCCTGGTTAACTCTTTCTAATTTGCCGAATACAATACTTTCAAGTTATTGAGTCATTTAGGATTTTTCATAAATGCAGCTGAATATTCTGGATTCACTTAGATAAATCTGTATTATCTACTTAAAATTTATTTTGGTTCATTTTTCCCCCTAACACCAACAAGGATACTGTCCTCCCCCCAAATCAGTAAATCCACATAATAAACTCAGTCATTTAGACTCAATTATCATATACAATATTCCAGAAAGTTTTGATTTTTTAGTTTCTAAAAGTTTACTAAAGAACTAAAACTTACTTATGAGATAATCAAGTCATTCCCATGCCAGGATTACAAAATTCTGGAATTTACAGGTGAAGAACATAAATCTTTCATCTTTACTATAAGGCCATTGACATTTAAAAATTGGCAAGGTTGGCCAATTCATGTACTAAATATTTTCTTATGATACTACCATCCACATATCAGTGCCATTGGCCCATATGCTAGCCTAACGTGGACGTGCTTATCTAGGAAGTCATGAATATTACTTTTCAGAACATCCTTTTCACCTGGAATAAGAGCTGGAGAGAGAAATCCTCAGAGTACAATTTTAATAATTAGCATATTGCTGATTAGTGTACCTTAAGAGATTATAAATTAGAAGTCCAAACCATGAATACTACAAATATTCTACTAACATATATGCTCCTAAAAACACAGTGGGTCATAATGAGGGAGTTGAAAAGAGATATTTTTTAAAATGTATGTATTATTCATTTCCCATTGGTTTTATTCCTTTTTTCCTTGAAGGAAATGAGCTGCCAAGGATAAGTAACACCAATGTAATCTTGGAGCTAGGACTTAATCAGAGAATAAGAAAATATTTCATTAGTGTTAGAAACTCTGCCCCCAACAGATAAAGCTTTGGACTGGATATAAAAAACCTTATTTGTTCCTGAAGTCACAGAGGAAGAGAATTAAGGATTTAACTTACTGCTTCTGAAAGGCAATTTTAAGTTATTCAACAGAAACAAAAACTGGCAATATGGTTATACTGGTATTACATGCTTCAGAAAGTCCTTCAAACATTTCTCAGCAGCCCATATCTTCAATTTACTTCATCTAGTAGAATGTTCATTTCTGTTCTAAGTGCCTTATATTAATTTGAAAAATTACCATTGAGTACTGAGTACATATGATGAGGAGTTTCCCCTCTTGATTCCATTCCCATTTTGGAAAATGTTATTAAACTGATACATGTTATGCCTTGATAGAAATATCCAGTTGACTGTGTGGAATGCTCCAGAATGATGCATTGGTCTTTTCACTTTTTTTAATGACATATTTTTTCAGGGATACAAGTTAAGGATTGGGAAGATATGAAGCCCACTTCCATCAGAGAACCTTATGTTTTAGTGCATGGAGCTCTCTCATTACAGACATTTATATTTGCCCACTGATCTGAAGCTAGCATGCTGTAGCACACTTCTCTCAGGGACTGCAACCATAAAGGCATGGCTTTTCATTCCAGTCTTTCTCTCCCCACTGGCACTACAACCATGTAAACAAATTGATTTCACTGACCATTCTGTTATGGTATGACTACTAGTTTAAAGATAACCTATTGTTTTTGCAAAAAGTTTAGGGATATGGCCTGTGCTACGGACTGAATGTTTGTGCCCCATGCTCTCCACATTCATATGTTGAAGCCCAGTCTTCAATGTGATGGCATTTATAGGAGGGGTCTTTGGAAGGTAATTAGATCTAGATACAGTCCTGCAGGTAAGCCCCCATGGTGGGATCAATACCTTTATAAAAAGGATCAGAAACAAAAAATCTATCACCAAGGAAAACCAGGTGAAGACAGAACCAGGACAGACCTTGCTAGAACCTGGCTATGCTAGCATCTTGACTTTGAACTTCAAGTTTCTAGAACTATAATGTATCTCTCTTTTTTATAATCCACCTACTCTGTGGTAATTTGTTATAACAGCCCAAACTGACCAAGCCAGCCCATAAAAATCTTACTTATAATTTTTAAATTAGTTTAAATTAAAAACTAATAGTTATCTATAACTATTCAACCCTGATTGGTAAGAAATACTAGGAAACAAATGTACTCACCCTTTATTAAAGAATATTTAAGCCCAGAGAAGCAAAAGTAAGGGAAAGGGGCGAAGTGAATCAGGGAAGGAAAGGAAACCAAGGCAGAGTGGTACGTTACCAACCTGGCCTCAGCCTCCCACAGAACACAGCACTGTCACTAGATGGCTAATGTGGGCTGGGCATCTGTAAGAACAGTCCATCAAGGTGAACAGTAGCAACACTTTATCTGCTGGCTCCTCCTCTCCTGTCACTTACTATCAGTTTTCCCTGCCGGCTATAATTTTCCCCACACTTTGGGTTGTAGTAAGAAGCCTTCTGGGCAGCTATGGGAAAGTCAGAGCCTTGTGAGTCCAGACCCAGAGGCCATAACTACTGTGACTTGTGCCACAGTTAGTATAACAAATTCCAGGCTTAGTCCTCAGGAAAGAGATGTTCACAATAACTTTAGAAACATAAGAACAAGAGTCTCTTCTGGGCCCATTTAGAAAGAAAGCTGGTTTAGCAACTGAGGCTTCAAGTGAAAGAGTGAAAGCAGACTTACTAGGCCTGATGTGTCACACAGTAGATCTAATTCTCCTCCCACCTCCCCTAGAGATGGATATATGGGGGAGAAGGAGCAAGGTGGTCAATAGATGCAACTTTCACCAGAAACTACTGTCCAAAAGAAGAAAAGTTGGACTGAAGTGAACTAAGAGAAGTTGAAAGTGGGGAGTTGAACACAAGAAGAAGAAATCAAGGTGCACATAATCCCCATTGAGACAAATTGAGGCTGAGGAAAAGGAAGGAAAACAATAGATCCGGTGTGGAGCAACTAGCCTGAAGGCACCTGTTGCTAAGAGAATGAGAGACTCCTCCCCCAACCAGGAGGCCCACTACAGGCTTTCCACCAGTGAACAGGGAACAAAGAACCTCGCACCTCATCCCATGAGAGAGAACACAAGGTCCTGGTTCTCCTACACTTGAAAATTTCTACCTCTGAGTTCAGTCCTCGTTCTGCCTGGCACAAAAGTGAACACATATTCTCTCTGCAGTGCTAAGACCACAGCCCACCTTTCCCCTTTCTGATTGTCAGATGGAAGGCCTCTTGCAGAAGCAGGAGTGTTTGGCAAGTTCTCTGAGAGGACCCTGCATCGTGTGGGCCACCCCTGCTGCAAGAGGAGACAGTTGTGCATAGTTCTAAGTTTGGCAGGGGGAGGTGTAATCTCTCCTGGCTTTCATTCTTGTTAGAAGCAACCATTCCCAGTCTGCTAAAGAGTCCTGCATGGTGTCTCTGCCTGATGACCACTGGAGACCCTCTGAACTTGTTTGAGTGGGTGTTGCTTACACAGCCTGAGCAAGTGTAACTGAAACTCTAAGTCAGAATTATCCATGGATTCTTGTTCTCTGGTGGTGGTGGGGAGGGACTTGGAGCAGTGAGGGGTGGAATTGGTAGGTCTGTCTGCAGATATTCCTCTTCCAAGTATCATTGACTGGAACCAGAGCCACAGCTGTTCACATCTTTGAGCAGCACAGGCTCCAGTGAAATACTACGATTCCTTTGAGTTGGATAAAGGACAGGCTGATACCAGGATGGAACCAGGATGTGCTTTCTCCCCAAATCAGCCTTCAGAGTCTCTCGCTGCAGCCCTGAGAAGGAGCATCATGAGGCTGTAGGGGAAGGGCCACAAGCACAATCTCCAGCTCATTGACAAAGAGTGGTTAGCTCCAGTTCCTGGGGCGTCTCAATCTTGTCTCACCACAGCAGTTTTAGCTGCCAAATAGGTATGCACAGTGTTTCCTAAGGGTCTCCAATAATATTATCTCTCTATAACTATTTAGGGACGACCTATAATTTCAACTAAAAAGGTATAATTAATACATTTTTTAAAAGTTGAAATACTCATGGGGAGGAGCCAGCAGAAGAATTCTGGCAACATCAAAAATTAGAACAGATTAACTCCCCCAAAAGATTATAAGGGAAATACAACCAAAAATACCATCCATAGAAAAATTGCTGAAATGACAGAAATAGAATTCAGAATATGGATGGAAAATAAGATGATTGCAATTGAGGAAAAGATGGAAATAGAAATCAAAACTATAGTGCAAAAGTTGTCTAAAGAAATTAGTGAATTTAAAGACAAAGTCACCAAGAATATGGGCATAATGATGAAAGATACAGCAGGGCTTAAGTAATTGAAAGAAGCATGTAGAAGCTTTAAACACACAATAGAGGTCCTCAGTAATAGTAGAACATGGAGAAGAAAGAATTCCAGAAATTGAAGACAAAACTTTTGAACTATTACAATCATGCAAAGCAGCAGAATAAAGGAGAAAAAAAAAAGATTCCCTTAGAGAGTTATAGGATTATTCCAAAGACCAAACATACAAATTATAGGGATTCCTGAAGGAGGTGATTCTGATTATTCCTGAAGGATGATCCTAAAGGCATGGAAACTCTACCCCAAGACATTGTGGTAGAATATTTCCCAAACATTGTGATAGACACAGAAATTTAAATAGTAGATAGTTTCAGAACCCAGCTAGACCCAATCCAAACAAAGAATCTCCTAGACACATGGTATTAACTTTGCCAAAGTCAATATGAGAGAGAATATCCTGCAAGCAGCCAGGCATAAAAAGAAGTCTTACCTACAAAAGGAAAAATATCGGTAAGACTGCAGGTTCTTTCAACTGAAACTTGGTCAGCTTGAAAGTTCAGTCATCAGCTTTAACCTTTTTTAATGAAAAAATATTCAGACTAGGATCCTATATCCTGGATTCTGTATCCAACTAAACTGAGTTTCATCTATGATGGAGAAATTAAATACTTTGACAACATCCACATGCTGAATAAATTTGCCACCACTAAACCAGCTCTCCAGGAAATTCTCAGACCAATCCTCCATAATGACCAGTCCAATCCACCACAAAAGTAAACTCACTCAGAAACTTTTGATTGAATTCCAACTTCCACAATGGCAAAAGGATTAAAAATGTCTACTGGACTTTCGAGCAACTTGATGCCCAAAATTTTACCAGGCTTATCAATAATTTCAATCAATGTGAATGGCTTAAATTGTCCTCTAAAGAGGTGCAGATTGGTTGATTGGATACAGAAACTCACACCAGATATCTGCTATATACAAGAATCCCAACTTACCTTAAAAGATAAATATAGACTCAGGGTGAAGGGATGGTCATCTATATTCCAGGCAAATGGAAAGCAGAAAAAAAGAAGGAATTGCAATTTTATTCACAGATACAATAGGTTTTAAACCAACAAAAGTAAGCAAGGATAAGGATGACCACTTTATATTTGTTAAGGGTAATACACAATATGATGAAATCTCAATTATCAATGTTCATGCACCCAACCAGAATGCACCTCAATTTATACTCTAACAGGCATGAGAAACTTGATCTCTCCCAGCTCCATCATAGTCAGAGATTTTAACACTCCTTTAGCAGTGTTGGATAGATCCTCCAAAAAGGAGTTTAGCAAAAAAATTTTAGACTTAAATTTAACTATTCAACTTTTGGAATTAACAGACATCTACAGAACATTTCATCCTAACAAAACTGAATACACATTTTTCTCATCAGTCCACAGGACATACTCCAAAATTAACCACAACTTAGGTCATAAATCTAACTCAGAAAATTTAAAGGAATAGAAATTATTCCATGCAGCATCTCAGGCCATGATAGGATAAAAGATGAACTCAGTAACAACAGGAATCTGAAGAATCATACAAAAACATGGAAGCTAAATAACCTTATGCCGAATGATAGATGTGTCAGAGACAAGATCAAGAAGGAAATTCCCAATTTTTTAGAAACAAAATGATAATGATGATATGAGTTATCAGAACCTCTGGGATACTGCAAAGGCAGTCCTAAGAGGGAAATTTATAGCATTGCAAGCCTTCCTCAAGAGAACAGAAAGAGAGAAAGTTAACAACTTAATGGGACATCTCAAGCAACTGGAAGAGTAAGAACATTCTAATCCCAAATCCAGCAGAAGAAAAGAAATAACCAAAATTAGAGCAGAATTAAATGAAATTGAAAATAAAAGGATTATACAACAGAACAATAAACAAAAAGTCAG